>VXBZ01002538.1:0-10565 GCA_013399135.1 Heliornis fulica | reverse complement strand
CCCCCGATAATTTGAAGCAAAGCTGTGAGAAATCTAGTCAGCTAGAGCTTATTGGCAAGGTACTCTTGCAGCTGGAGACAGTCAGATGGATGATTTTACAAGTATACAGAATTTTCAGACTTCTTTTTACCAAAAAGTTGCCCTTCTATTCACTCATCAATTACCCTCCTTTTTTTCTTGGTTTCTTTTAAAAAGCATTCTCTGTGACCTTTTATATTGTGTGTAGGTGTCAAGGTGTGGTGGTCAGGAAGAAGGAGGGTCTCCAAAGTGGAGCAGACATTCACACAGTTGCCTGTGGAGGACCCCATGTCCAAGCAGGGGAAAAGAGTGAAGGGGAAGGAGAGGCAAGGTCTCCTGCTACACACTGACCATAACTCAACATTCCCCGTCTCCTCCTGACTTTACAGGGGAGCCTAAGGAAGTGAAGATGAGCTTGGAGGAAAGGGGTTGTTTTAATATTTGGTGGTTGTTTTTTTTTTGTTTCTCACTGTCTGAATCTATACAATAGATTGGCATGAAATTATTTTTTGGCAAGTCAAGTCTGTTTTGCCTGTGATGGTAATGTGTAAGTAAAGTGCCTGTCTTTATCTCCACCCACCAGTTTTCTCATTTATGTTTTCTCTTATTTTGTCTTCCTGTCCCACTGGAGGAGTGGTGATGGAGTGAGTGAGCAGCTGGGTGGGAATTCATCTGTAAGCCAAGCCTAACCCACCATGTATCTATACCTGCAGGATGCATATATAGACAAAAAACCATTGCTGCTCCCAAAGGTATAGGAGAAAATAAAACACTAGGAGAGAATGAAATTAACTCAGTTTGCTCACAGCTTTAACTCATTTCTGATCAACAATCCTTCTCTGTATCAGGAAACCAATTGTGATGACAAGTGTTGAGATTTCACTCTTTAACAACTGTTGCACTTTGTTCAGTACTGCCTAGGGTTAACAAGTGTGGGCAACAGGTACTTTTATTCACTTAAAAATCATGAGGTGATTCAAAGGTAAGGTGTTTACTCAGTCAGGAAAGGGGATAAATTTTGTCCTGCACGCTAGACTGAGAATGTTTCTCCAAGGATGTGGACAAGGTCATACAAAAATAACATGGGTTTTGTTCATGCTTTTTGTTATTCCCTTGCTTATGGCAGAAACGACATGCTGAAATGTTGCCGTGGGTATAGTGGAGTATAATACAGCCGGGATTTAGGGCACCACGCAGCACTTCAGAGATACCCAGCGGAACACGGTTGTGTTAGAGATTGACGCTGCTTCTTACCTCTGTGTGCACTGGTCAGACTTCAGACATGATTCTGCCTGCACCGTCTCCTGAAGTACTTGTGGATGCTATGCTAGTACAACAGCAACTAGAGCAAAAGATGTTTCAAACAGAAAGGTCCGTAAACATGCCTCCCTCTCCTGCTGTCTCCTTCCACAGTCCCCTGCAGCTTGGCTCCAACAGGCTTCCTTCTGGGTCTGTAGGAAACTATTTCTGTGGCAAAGCCCTGTTCTTTCCGGGGTTTCCTAGTGTGTGCTATGCTGCAGGCTCCCAACTTGCCCCCCTCACCTCACAGAGAAAGAAACCGGTGTTTCTCTCCGGTGTCCTCACACTGCCCTTTTAAGGGAAGATAACATAAACCGTCTGAAAATTCTGGATAAACAGCTAGTACCCAATACATGTTACAAAATTAGAATTCAAGTGGCAGTAAGTCAAGTGTCAATTATTAGTGCCGCTAAGCTGGGACTGAACCTGACTTAGTTGCTCCTATGTTTATGTAAAAGAAAAAAGAATGTTCTGCATGCATTTGTAATGAATTATATGCCATCTCAATGTTAAGGGGATATAGCTGTCTTTGTGGGGATAATTTTTTCCCTCAAACACACAGAGTTCTAGTAGCCTCCTATCAGTCATCTCAGAATATTTTTATCCTTTTTTTTTTTTTTCTTTCTTTTCCTTAAAGCATCTGCTTTAGAGAAGCAATATGTTTCCTTGCATTAAACAACTGCTGTGCATAAGGCTGGCTGGCTTCAAAGCTTAAACTTTCTTTTTTGGTTAGTTATTTTTCATGGTTGCTGAAAATGATTTGACAAAAGACATACTACATCAGTAATTATAAACTACTAAATGTTTCTGAATGCTACAGCTGCAAAGATTTGCATTAATCTCTTATACTTTCCTAACTACAAGACTGCATTATGTCTATACTAAAAACACAACAATATTAGGAAATCTAACTTTAAATTGTATTTGAACACTCTGAAAAATAGAGGACTACACAACTGGTAGTTATGCAGTTGTCAAAGCCTTTTAACAGTCCTCCCCCTCCACATTGCTGTTTTGCATAATGTTAAGATTACATATACTAGGTGCCTGTCTTCAGGGTTAATACTGTACTGTGAGAATTATGGAAACATTCAGGTGGAAAAGAACCTCAGGAGATCCTCAAGATTAAATATGTTGTAAATAGGACTTGCTTCAGAGCTGTGCAAAGTTGCTCAGGGCTTCCTGGTAGGGAAATGAAGATGACTTCCTGTTGAGGGAAAGTGACTGCTTAACTTCTGTGATTCTACGACTCAGCTGTCTGAAATTAATAACCTAGAAATAGTAATTACATGTCATCTAAACTCCAGAACTGTCTTTTAGAGCAGAGACATTTGGTCTACGAACATTTTAGATATCAGTGAGAGGAGCTGAGAAATCAGATTTGGGAAGCTTCTGTGCAGGGAGCCATGAGAGGAGCTATCCAATGTCATAAAACATCATAGCCGATACCTCAGCAGAAACAAGGGGAGAGGTAGAAGGGGAGTGGAGAAGAATAGAAAGCTAAGAAAATAAAAATTTGTAGTTGGCTGTCCACTTATGCGAAGAACAACTTTGTGATTTTTAGCACCCTTCAGCTTGTAACAACCATTTTATGAAATAAGTTTTCTCAAGGTCTGCTTTATAGATTCACTGTATAATGCAAAGCAAGAACATTTCTCATAGTGACATTAATGACTGGCCTTGAACTTCAGTTGCACCTTGTATGCTCAGAATATAAAAAAATTACAATTGTCCCAAAGAGTCATCAACTGACTGCTACAAAAGCAACACCTCCAGATGCTGCCTATGAGGAGGCTCTGTAACATTATCTTTTGATCTCATTTTGGTCAATGAATGCTTCAGAGAAGGTGTAGGGAGTTGGGAATCAATTATGACTGACATACACTGTGCTTCAGTGGTCCTGAGAGCCAGAACAGTCCCTGCAAAAGAGTGTTACCACTGAAAAATAGAAGAGCTCTAAGGCTAGGTTAGCACATTTACTGTGTCAGGCCAAGGTGTGACTCCCCCAGCACTGAAGTATGGAAGGATGGCTGAACAAAATCGAGCTGGATGCATCTCACAACTGCACATTTGTTCTGATTCTACACAACCCTTGTCTGAAATGACTATATTACAGAAGGAAGGTTTTCACAGATTATCAGAATAAGAAAAAGCAAACATCAGAGTTTGACATCAAATATTTATTCTGAGAGGTCAGTAACTTTGATACAAATGACACAGACACATTTTTGGTTGTGCCCTACTCAAGCAAGTTATTTTAATCATTTGCCTAAAAGATTCATCTTACTATTCAGAGCTTGTTTCTTTGCTTGATTTCACTGTGAACTGGATTTTTTTTTTCAGGGAAAAAAGAACTCTATCATATTGATATTTCTATCTTATAGATTTTTTCTTCTTTGTGAAGGACTAGGATTTTAAAAGCATTCTAATAGGGTATGAATTAGAAATGAAAAGTGTCATTAAAATTCTGTGAAATGAAGTACTGCATAACTTTTTCAGTCAGTTCCTTTTAATTTATTTCTCATAATCTAATTGAAGACTGATTATAATAGTTAAATACATATTTGTAATTGTATATGTCATGGAAAATACAATCTCAACTGGCCTTACAGAACATTAAAAAAAAAACATTTTGACTTTTAAGTGGGCAATATTTTAAACAGCACATTAAAGAGGAAGAGAAAAATGGGATTAAGTGAAAAACCAATAACAACATAAATAGTTTTGTACCTTTTCCACTTAAAATGTAATTTAGGCATTAGTTTCAATACTGAATCAGTATCACAAAATATGCAAGAACTATCAGATGATTACAAAGCAAAAGTATTTGAATTTTCTCCATATGTTGCAAAGTAAACAACAATCTTGACACAAATCAGAGTGCCTGTTTGACATCAGGATTTCTGTCAAAACGTAGGTGGCTGGGACAGCATTCATGTCTTCTAAAATTATACAGCTTGACTGCATAGTCAAAATAAAAAGGAAAACTTCTTGTAGTTTTCTAACCTGATGCGCTAACAGAATCTGCATGTTCACAATCTAAATGTTGACAATGTCTGAGAAAGGAAACACATCTCTCACAGGAATGGAAAATTGAGTGGTAAATGAATGAGACCGAGACATCATATGAAGATAAATTGTCTGAAGATAAAGAATATGCATCAGTAGCAACTGTTAACTAAAAGGGGTGCAGGCATCCATAACTAGAATGATTTGTTGTTAATTCCAAGAAAAGACAACAATCTCTGTGAACAACTATGGGTTTACGTGGCATATAGATAATGGATAACAAAAGCCACAGTCTGCAAAAAAATAGAAATCCTTTTTGAGTCAGATTCAACAAACACAACATAAAATATTAACTTCAACAACATGCATTTCATATAGCTTTTTTGTTAGCAGCCTGATTTTGATAGGCACAAAACATTGTCAGTTTTATTGACTTACTTTTCCCTGTTACATAAGATACCTGCAATTGCCAGTTCTGCGGGCTCTTAACACCTCGTGACAGACAATATGCACCCCAGCTACAACATATTCAGCACATGATTGTGTCACAAAAAGTGCCTTGAATTTACATCTTCTGGTAACTTCTAATGCCAATTTTCATTTCGGTCCCTGTATCAGGATTGTAGAGTACTTCCAAAATGACTTAGCTGGAAAAAAAAAAAATGCAGAAGTATATAACACTGTGTGGTAACTCTGTAATGAAAATGAGATTGTTTATCTGTAACTCAACAGGGTATGCCCAGCTGAGGCATGAAATTTTTTAAGCTCTGGAAGTACCCACATTCTGGCCAAACCCTTCCTGCTCAAACTGTGGCACATGCAGGGCAGCGCACACCTGGTAAGCTTCCACTGAGATCTCAGAGAGACTCTGAAGGAGTACTTGTCATTGCAGACTACACTCATTCTGGCAGGAAAAAAAAATCAGCTATTTGCAAGCTCCAGCTGCAAAGGATTTTCCGACAGGAAAAAATCTTGTCTTGATCCTCCAGAAAATTAAACCTCTGTTCAAGTGTTGTATTTGAATCCCTAAGAATACACAGGTGAAAAGGTATCTATCTGTCTTGTATGGTATCCTCTCTTTTGTGTGTTTGGCATTGAAAAATGTCATACCAATAAAAAAAGTGCAGAGAACAGCAGTAGTAAAAGAACAGTTATTGAAAAAGGAGTATAATATCAAATCCTAACAGAGATCTGGGCAAGTCTTCTACTTTCAGGCCGGGGTAGGAGGAATGCCTTGTGACTTTGCCCCTTGGCCAGGAAAGAATGAGTATGAGTTAGGGCAAATGACAGTACATTGGGACCATCAACAAGAAAAAGATATGTCTACTTGGCTAAAAAATCTGGATACGCTAGGTTTGTTCAAAAAGTGACCATCTGTCACTGGGACCTACACTGCTATGATGAAGTTTCTCTTCCAATCAGAGCTGGACACCTGTAAAAGCTAAGGCATAGAGGTCTTTTCATTTAAAAGACAACTAACTGTTTCTTCAGTTTTAATCTGTAAAGTTTTTCATGTATCATAATAGTACTATGCTTAGTTGCATAAATAATAAGAATCATAAAAAGCAAAAAAATGGGGGGTGGAATTAGTGTCCAATTATGTATTCTGCTTCATATAAATAAATATTTCCATATCTTTGTAAATGTCAGATTGTCTAGAAAGGTTTTACAGTCACCACCCAGAGGTTTCAAAAGTCACCTGAACAAAAAAAAAAAAAAATCCTTCTTTGACTTGGTAGCTCTATTTATGAATAACAGAAATAAGAAAGAAGTGAGAAAAAAAATTCAGTTCTGACCTAAAAACTTCATTGTCCCTGTAGAGAGGTTGAGCCTCATCTATCAAAAGTTCCCTTCTTCCCCTAACTGGTCCACTGATGCCAAATATTTTAACAACATGTTTCAGTCACTTGCCATCATCATAAAGAAAGAAACCAAAAAATTAACCTGGAATATGCAGCTGTCTTGGTGTCCTTAGCATTATTACAAACAGAAAAAGGTTGTTCTGGACCCTATAGAGAAGTAATTAGTAAAAGGTGAGAAAATGCTATTGTGGCATAATGCATTTAAACCTTGAATCCCTTTAGGTAGGAATGTAATTACTAGTTGCTACTGCTGATTCTACAGATGATTTTCTCATGTCCTGTTAAGTCACGGTTTATTTCATATTTTTAAAGTAGGAGGTACTGTCATACACATCTTACCTGCTTAGTTCATTTCATACCTTGGTTCATTGCCCCCTAATAATTCTGTGACAGAGACAATAATGCTGAGAATCAGAATAATAATTAAAAATGTCTGGTTCTGCTGTCAGAAGACAGCAAAACACAACTTTGGCTGTACTGGGGAAAGTGCTTGCAAAGGTACATTTTTTCACTATGTTGCTTCATTTTTGATGAGCTATTGCAATGATTTGCTCTCTGACAATTTATAGGAGTATCCCATTCAAGGAACCTTTGTAGTGAACCTCATAGATGACTTGGGGGGAGGTTGTTTAAGTTGTCCTGCTCTTAAAGAAATTGGAACTCTTAATCTTGGAAATCTTAATTGGAACTATCACCAATGGCAATGAGAAATAGCTCACTGTCCTCCAAGTACATAGGTATAACTATGCTGCTGTCACACCTCCACTGCTTGTGTCACGCCTTCATTACTCTCACAACTTTTTACATGCCAGCTGGTATGAATGAGTATGTACACAAACCTCTTCCTGTGCATGAGAGCATGCATAAAATCTGCCCTTCTTTCACAGTCCCATCTTTTTGTGCTGCATACCATTGCTGCCTTCCCTTCATCCTCTCCTTTGGTACAGTAGCTGATACTTTCTGACCTCATTTTAGACTGCCTTCCCTTCCTGCCATTCAGGGGAGCTCAGTTCCTCAGAGACAGAATTGTTTATCATGATTTCCTGGCAAAGGAATCTATTTTATTTTTTAGAACAAATGCATTCGGATTTAATTTTGTACTGTGAATATAGTACTTCTGTACAAATATTCCCTTGATGGTTTCAGCTGGCCAGGCACAAAATGCCAGCAGTACATCAAGCCTCTCCAGTCCTGGTCTTATTTACATTTACAACATGCTCGGTTTTGCATCCATTGAATCCTTTGGCTTTGTTCAACTGACAAGTAAATGTTCCTATTATTGTACTTTTGATAATGTGGATGCAATTTCATGGGTATGCATGCCAGGAGTAGAAAGTAAATTAGCCATGATGGATTATCAATTTGAGGCAGAGACATTCTCATGAAGGAGTTACCTAAAAGGCAAATTCCTCTGAACTCTTAAGTTATATTTCTCTAGTGGACAACACTATTAAATCCCACTCTGCTTCATCACTTGGCGCAAAACCCAGTCCCTTCTCTGGCATTGTCTGGGGGGTGAAGCAGATTTTCCTGTTGTGTCTTGTAGCCCAGCTGCTCTCCAGTAGCTTCCTGGGTTGAGCACACTGTGCACAACCACCTCTGCATGTCTAGGAATATCTCTTCAGTCAGCTCTTAAAACTTGACCTGGGCCTGCCTCATGCAGCAAGAAGGCCTCTTCCCTGTCCTCTCCATTTTCTCTGTCTTCCAGCAAGGTCTTGTCCTTCCCAGCACGCCAGTAGTCTCCCCATGCTTTGTATGCTGGGTTGCACAAGGGGAAGCTGTGTCTCCTCTTCTCCAGAGATTTCTGCTCAATCTGGAGCACTAAAAAGGGCAGAGGCACCCTCTTGCCTTGAAACACAGCCACCATTTTTATAGTAGGACATGCCATGCAGCATGCAGAGATTAAGCAATGAGCAAAGCAGTAGATCTGTTCTAATATCTTTGATGGTAATACCATTGACCAGGTATGAGAAAACCTTATTATGAAAGTATCTGAAAATATAAACCAAGAGTTTCTGGGCACTAAGCTAGTTCGACCCTCAAGTGCCAAACTTCATCACTAGACTCTAGGTATTTCTTCAGTATTTTGTCAAACAGTTTAAAACATTAACATTCCAGATATAGTCACTTTTTTTTTTTTCCGATCCACTATGTTATAACACTCTATTTCATATTTTTGGCTCTGTGACTGTTTAAATTCAGAATTAAATGTTTTCTCTGTTACTAGTTATGACATCTTGAATCACAGCTGAGAGTTAAAGCAGATGAATGGAGGGCCATGACACTGCTTCCCTCAGTTCTGCTTATTGATAAGTAGAAAATTCATGCTTTTTTTAACCCCTTCATGTTCAACTGCATATTTCAAATTTCTCCTAACTGAAGTGAAATAATGGGGGAAATGCAGCATAAGTCAGCAGTGCTCCAGTAGAACACTCATGAAAAAATGATGTGTTAGGCAGCAGAGATGTGCTGAGTGTTGCTTCTGAATCTAGGTCTCAAAATAAATGTGCTGAGAAAAGCGGCATCTAAAAAAAAGGTTATGTTGTCCCTACTTGTTACTTCTGTTTGTAATTTATTACCTTTCCATTACACCTTTCTCTGAGAGGGAAGAAGCAGATTCGTTTTCAGAGCCTTTAGAGGCTACAGGAGGTGTTCAGGATTAATTCCTGCACTTTGGCTTCTGGGCTGTGTGCCACCCACAAGGAGTGGAAGCCAAATACTTCTCCTCACAAGGCAAGAGGGCAGATGATGGAAATGTTGAAGGGGCTGAAGCTTTGCCCCTCTTTTGCCAACAAAATCATGCTGAAATTGTGAAACAACATGTATAGAAGTCTGCATCCAGCTGCAGGAAACCCCTAAGCAACATGTACACAGGATTTATTATCACACTAGCAAAGCACATTATTATGGTGATAAAAGACATGCATGATGGGTGCTTTGTACTCCAGTTATGCAGCCATTACTCTTGAGAGATTCTGGACAGCCATGTGCAGCTCTGATTACTACAGCAGAAGGTCTGCAGTTATGAACCCAATCTGCTCAAATTTACGATCTCATCACAACCGCTCCTGCCTGTTCTCCTCTATTCTCCATTTTGTTGACTGCATTCCCTAGGCCTGAGCAAGAGAAGAAACTCACAGAAAGAGACACTCAAACAACTCTTTCATTATATATTGCAATTCACACAGGGTCCTTGATCTGATAGCACTGATATGAGAAACTTGTTGGTTTCTGGGGAATTTCTCTTGCTATTCTATCTTCTACAGCCCTGTGCCCACCATTTCATGTTTTAACAGAATTTGATGAAAAAGCTCTTTTCTAATCAAAACCATATGCAATGTGCTTTTTCTGAATACTGTATTTTAAACTTCTGAGCCAATTGGCTCAAAAGACATTATTTTTCTGTGGAAAATCATCCTGTTTTCAAACTGAAATGGAAGTAACATACCAGCTGAATGAAAAGGATCTGTATTTTTTGGAGTATGTAGCGAAACCAAACATTCCTAAATTTTAGGGGAGTCTGGCTTTCCTTTATGAATTTTTGATGACATGTTAAATGTTGTATTCTTGAGTAGACTGCTGGACAAGGAGTGAATTGCAAGGGTGAGAAAGAAAGGCTTATTTGGCAGAGTGGCAGGTAACTCAGTACATCTGCTTATCCCACTTAAGAGACTGACAAGCTTTGCTGCATACTGAACGAAAAACTAGTTAAAAATACTGCCAAGTGTACTGGTTTTGTCCAAGAGCATTAATTCCTATTTGTAGGACTAGATACAGGACAAAAGAAATAAAATTGTATTAAATCTCTGAGTGTTTCAAACTTTGTGTTGGCATTCATTCCTAATTGAAAGAGTTCCAGTCAGTTTAGTACAGATTCTGCCTTGATGACAATAATTATTAGTTCACAAGAAAATGCCTACTTGTATAATACAAGCTATCATACATCTTTTTTCTTCCCCCCCCCCCCCCCCAGCCCCAGACAGCTGCTCTTTTTCTTTCCTCTGAATACAGGCAGATTTTTGATAGCTGCAGTCTGAAGCCAGATTTTGTTTTTCCTGTTGGGGAAAGTGAGGAAAGGAGGTGGAATCAATGACAAATGGGTCCTGGAGAATAATCCAAGTCCAGAGGTGGGGGAGGAAGAAAGAATTATCAGCAATTTTAAAATAGAAAGAAAGGGAGTTGCAGAGCAGCTGCAAACAGTAGACACGTGAGCTAAGGAGGGAGACAGAAAGCAAAGAGGTGGAGGGAGATCTAAATAAGTAGGAGCAGAAGCTATAGGATGGAAGAAGATAGCAGGATGAATGTGGGGACTGTGATGAGGAAGAGGGTGCATACATATGATCAGAATAACATACACTGTTGCGGAGGAATAACAGG
>VXBZ01002537.1:30246-44068 GCA_013399135.1 Heliornis fulica | reverse complement strand
CTCATCCAACCTGGCCTTGAATTTCTCCAGGGATCCAGGGGCATCCACCACCTCCCTGGGCAACCTGTTCCAGTGCTCCACCACTCTCACAGCAAAGAACTTTTTCCTCATCTCCAATCTAAATCTCCCTCCCTCTATTTTAAACCCATCACCCCTTGTCCTGTCACAACAGGCCCTACTGAACAGCCTCTCCCCATCTTTCTTGTAGGCCCCCTTGAGGTCCTGGCAGAGCGCTAGAAGGTCTCCCCAGAGCCTCCTCTTCTCCAGGCTGAACAGCCCCAACTCTCTCAGCCTGTCCTCGTAGGAAAGGTGCTCCAGCCCCTTTATCATCTTTATGGCCTCCTCTGGACCCTCTCCAACTGGTCCATGTCCTTCTTGTGTTGGGGGTTCCAGCACTGGACACAGTGCTCCAGGTGAGGTCTCCCGAGGGCAGAGATACAGTCGCCTATAGTCACCTCTGCTGCTGAAAGGATCATTCAGAGCTCAAGGCCTTTCCTAAAAAGCTTCAAATAGTTCTCCCCCTTCCCTCCCAAGTCACTTCCACCCTACCCATCCCAGCATCATTCTCTCCTACCTGGTACTGTGAAGTCCTGAGTGTAGATGATATCATCTTCTATGTCATACAAGTCATCATCCTCTTCCTCGTTGTAGCCATGCAGATCTTCCAGATAAGGCACCGCCGTCATACTTCTCCACCTGTCCTTGGTTTCTGGGCTGGGGGGTATCGGCACCAGAGCCTCTGCCTGAGCGTGTTTCTTACGAAACCAACTGCAAAGAGCCCAAGAGCAGAGTTTCATCAGCACAGCTGCCCTTCACCGGCGCCACGGAGAAACCCTTGACACTACCAGAGGTCCTGTTCCACCCCTGGACTCAAAAACACGTGCAGTTTGTTTATGGAAAAGCTCCCAGGTGGTTTTCTGCCACTGCAGGTTGTCACAGGTACCAACAGAGACAGGAGGGTCGGGAAAGACCAAGGCAGGGACAGCAGCAGTTGGCAGGACGCTCAGTTACCTGCGGGAAGCGGCTCCGCCAGCACACGGCTGCCTCCTGCAAGACCCAGCGGCCTGCAGGATGCCTACAGAGGGGCAGCTCAGGGCTGGGGGACAGCACAGGAGAGTTTTCTCAATCACCAAATCAAGCCTAAGGTACTTCTCTATAAATATAAACCAGAATAAACGTGGCACTGGAGCTGCTGGAGCTCAGAGTGGTAGTGCCAAAGGAAGGAGAAAAGGAGAAACTTCTCACGGTCTGGAGTTGAGGCTCATCCAGCACAAGACTGACAAAGAATGTTTGCAGAATGTGAGTCTGAGGAGAGTGGTGTGTGCTTGCAAGATCCTTTAGGAGGCAGTTCTCAACAAAAACCCAGCAAAAATGCTTATTCCTTATCTTTTTATCCCAGCTCGGTCTCAAGGGACCTTTGTAACCATTAAAAAACCAGTAGACCTAGTGCTACCATCTGCCCAGTAAAGGATATGTGCTCTGAAAGCTGTTCTTAATCCAATCAATGACCCAAGAGGCTTGTGCCATACCCAGCACCTCAGAAGCTGTACTCCCACAGTCCTATCGTGCTTCCATCACGGAGCTCTGACACCAGTCTGCCTCCAGGACACCTCTTAGCACTGGATGCGGGCACCAAGAGCTCCCTAAGAGACCCACTGCAGCCCCTGCACCCTTTGGGACCCTCTCAAGTGCAGTGTGAACAGAAGTCCCTCCACACACAGGTCACCACATCTGCTGCACTCCTGTGCTCACCTGGCTACATGTCCTGTAGATGCATCTCACCTGTGCAAAGGGACATTTCAGAGTCTTTCATGGCAGGAGTGGCCTAGAAAGGTGAAGCTTGTTTTATTTTTTAACTCCTTCCTGAGTTTAATGTAGGCTACAAACAGCTGCTGCTTTAGGAAGCAACTGCAGGTCTCTGAAAACACACCTCAAAAGCGGAGCAAGAGGGAAATTCATCTCTTCAGGGCATACCCGCTCCTTGGCCTCAGGACTGCTGCCCTAAGCGAGCGCTTCCCCCTCGGCAGTTTGCAGGGACACCCAGTTACTTTTAGCTCATCACTGAAGAGGGCTCAAAGCCATTTGCCAGAGCTCTTAGAAACCTGAGCTGCCATCTGGTTTGTAGCACTCCTGCTCCAAAATCATCTTAGGAAGCAAGGGTTGGATGAACCTCCTGCACAGAAGAGCTGTCGTTATAATTCTGTCCCAGCCTTACACTGATTTAACAGCAGGTCTGGAAGGAAGAGGTGACATTCTAACAAAAGGCTCCAACAAAAGCAAGGAGTGATGGGATCAACAACCAAAAATCCTGGGACAATGAGGTAGGAGTCACAGGAGGAGGTGGGACTGCAGCAGTAAGGTCAGGTGTCACCTCAGCTGCGGCACGAGCGGGTCCAATGCAGCAGGTCCTGGCTAAGGCAACCGAGGCTGATCCGGCCCGGTGGGAGCAGCCAGCACAGGAACAGGAGACCCAACACAGGCTCTGGCTGGTTTTGCCAGGGGCACTGAGCTGGAGGGATCCAGACTAAAAGCCAGGGAAAAGTGGGATCAGAATGACTGCCATTAGGAGGGTACTGTGAAGGGGTGAAGCCTGGAAATCTACAGCAACCAGTGTTTTTATTTTGGTGTATTTCAGCTCTGCCTCTTTGTTTCCTTCTGTCCTACTTAGCAGGAGAATAAAAATAGGTTTTTATTAACAGCAGAAACCTGAATCACTGTACTCTAGTCATAATGCTTCCATCCTCTGGGAGGTGATTTCAAACACTTGCATATGCATATATGGTAATGAGGCTACAGAGTGAGAAGAGAAATTCATTGAAGTTCTAGGAAAATCAAAGACCTCTTGGAAGGAGCCTCAAGCAATTCTGTATGGAGTAGCAGAGTATTTCCTGGCAAGCAATTTTCCAGCCAGGACAGAGATTCTGCATCTGCACTGGTGCTCGGTGCTGCTAGTGAAGGTTTGCTCTTCACCTGAGGACCGCTGGCTCCCTCAAACCCTCAGATCTGGCTCCAGGAGGGGCCAGCCACGGAGCTGGAAAGGGGGTACACTCCCCACAGCTCAGTGACACAGATGAGAACCAGTTCCTGCCTTTCCCACTGGCTGCAGCAAGCAGGCTGGGCTAGCACAGTGCCCTGTTTCACCATTACTCCCAGTTCCACCAATGCCTTCCGAGCCAGTTGCCCTGGTGCACACACAGCCGCTCGCAGCACAGCTCAGGGAAAAGAAAAGCTCCTGCAGCTCTCCAACACGCCCCTGGCCCAGAAGGTTCTCTGGAAGAGGCAGATTCCTCTCTGATCTGTGAAACAGTTCTCAGCCACGCTTGCTTTCAAAGGGCTGGGAGGAGTTAAGATCACTTCTCAGCGCTTTGCAAGCCTGTGGAGAAAGCCTGTGAAGCACAGGAACTCCAGGCAGCAGCAGCACAAGTATTAATTGTGATCCTGCCAGTTAAGAAGCGGTGTCCAGACGGGTCACTATAATCTACAGGGAGATAAGACAGCAAGGGTCAAGGACTGAATGGAAAAAGGAATCTGGGTCGACCAACACGTAATGAGCCTGTCTGGTTGGCAGCTTCTGAGCTCAAGTTTTACATCAGAAGTCCTTGCTCTGCTCTTTTCAAGTTTGGGTATAAGCAAGGTTAGAATAAGACTCAGTAAGCACAGCTGCAGTTCCAAATGCTCTTCCCATTCTAGGTCACTAATACCCCAGTTCACCTGGTTTGTGTACGGAGAAGCCACAGTGCCACCAAGTCCCAAATGAGTCTCCTGTGGTACCAGGTAAGGGCTTTGAGCTTGCTGGAAGGTCACTGGCACCACAAGAAGCCACTAACAACATCCCAGTTTCATCCAGCTCTCTTGCAGACAGAGGTGGGGGGCACCCAACAGCCCCGGGGAAGGGCAACGCACGGCAGCGGGAACTACATTGGGCATCCCTGTGGCCGCTGCTCCGGCTCAGGGAGACATCTCTTGGTGTCCCAGAAGTCAGGTTCATGTACCAACAGAAGTGAGGAGGCAAGAAGAGGTTTTCCCCTGGCTGATGGTAGGGCCTGAGGGTGCAGCTCAGGCTCCTACGGGAGAGGGTTAGAGCACGGACGGAGCCTCGCATCCCCTCAGCACGCTGGAGTAGGAAACTCATCTGCAGACTGTGGGTAGAGCCACCAGTCCTTCCCTGTGTCTGCTGAAAGGAATGAACCAGACCCAGGAAAAGAGAGGAAAAGAGCTTATGTGCACATTCCACCGAGGGGAGATTCCTCCATGGTGTCACACAGCAAGGGTGGGAGAAGCCCATGGGTACACGTGCTGCAGGAGAGGTAAAGGAAAACCCCTCTCGCTCCCACAACCCCGGGGTGGAGGAGTCCAGAAGCACCCTCAGCACCCATAGAGGAATCTGCAGCCCCAACATGCCCTGATTTCCGAGGGCAGAGCACCCAGCAGCTTCCCTCTGACCTTCCCAGAGGATGCTGGGGCGGGCACAAGCATCTGGGAGGGTGGCACGGAGGAGACACTAGTCCAGCGGGTTAATTTGCACCGCCGCTAATCAAAGGTGGAAGTGCCTTCCCTTTCTGGCTATAAACTCTCAGAATCCTATCTATGACTGAACAAATTAAGTGTGACACTTCTGGAGAAGGAAGGCGAGATGGTTGCCTTGGAAACAAGGGACAGAGGTAGAATTCTGCATCCACTTCATCACTTTAAGTGCTGCAGCGGGGTCAGGGAATTAGTTACAAAATGCAGTGTATGAGCATTAAGCCCTTCAGCAAAAGCACGGGGCAGAGAGGAGATGAACAATCTCGAGGGAGCAGGCTGCTAACTCCCTGGCTCTCAGCTGCTTTTCCACTCCCCCACCCCTGGAGTACAAAATATATAGGCAGGGGTGGACTAAAAGTGTCACTTTTCCATCAAACATCGTCCTATCCAGATCCTTCTGGGAAGGGCAGGCTTCCAGGCTCTGTCATTGTTATTCAGGGGTCAGCCTCAGGCTGTTGGTAAACTCTTAGGTGTCAAGCTGAGAGAGTTTGAATTCATTTCGCTTTCCAGCTCGCAGGTCTGCCCGGACTGGCTCGGTTTGGAAAGCCTCTGGAAGCAGAGAGCTGAGCGTGGTCCTGTGGAATTATCATGAAGAGTGGAAACAGGAGCTGGACACGAGGGTTCAGCTATGGAGGGAGGAGGGGAGGGAGGTTTTAAACTCCACAGACTCTTCAGACAGGGCTGCTGCTATGAGGGGGAGAAGCTGACAAGAATAAAGGGAGGAATTACCGTGGTTGGGCTACGAACAGATGTCTGGCTGCCTGCTCTGCTGCTGCAGGGAGCGATGCTCAGCGCTTCCTCAGGGCACCCCCCCCAACCCACTGATTTTCAGTGTGCTGTGACCAACTCAGCTGCCAGTATGAGCAAGTCACCAGTACAAAGAGACTCTGAGCAGCATGGAAAGGCACTGGGCAGTTGTGGTCTGTGCTGGGATCCCTCTTGGCAGCACAGCACAGGTAAGGCCCTGATGTTTCTATAGTGCAAGTCCTGTGCCTTAACACATGCTTTTGTGGGAGGAGCATAAAGAAACCCCAAATCATTAATGGCTATTGCTCCCCCTGACACTACAAGGCTAAGGATTCTAACAATCAAGCCTTTTCTCACTACAATGCTTTCCAAAACCCCTCTGACAGTATCTGAAGTTACTGTCCTGTCTGCTATGGTCATTTTAAAATCCATGAAAAAACCATCAGGGTCAGGTTAAGCATAAGGGCAAAGCTCCTTTCCTGGTCAAAGAAAAGCCAGGAGAACCAAGCACCAGATTCTTTAGCACAACACTGCTCCACAAAAAGGAGATGGACAGACACATCCAAAGCCAAAGCTGCGAGCTCTGCTGTGCTTGATGTAATTATTAGGATGCCACAGCGGGAGGAAGGAGGCAATTACTAATAGGGGAGAAAAGCCTGTTAAGAAGCACTGGCTAAGCTCACAGCAAACTAATGAGAGACTAAGCCTTGGAAATGCTCCTGTGTTTGCAGGTAGAGTCTTTCTTCAGCCCCTCTCGGTGCTGGGAGACCAAAAGCCCCAGTATGAAGTCTGCCGCTGCTCTCCAGCAACGTTCCAGTTCCTCCCGCTGTCTAACTACAGGCAGGTCTCTGGAGAAACCTCTCTGCTTCCAGCTGGGCAAAGCTGACACAAAAACTCACTGCCACATGGGAGAAGCAAATCGAGCACATGGAGCACAACAACCTCCACCACCTCGCAGGTAGCGACACGTGAGGTCCAGCTACGCTGCACTGTCGCAGGGCAGCCCTTGGGTTGTGGGACAAAGCGCTTTTGGTGCCTCCCCAGCCCCTCCTGGTGCAGCCCATAGACTTCATTCCTGCCAGGCTTCCTTACAGCTCTTCCTGCCAAAGTGTTGGCAGCTGGTGGCTGCTCCAGGACGAGCTGTGAGGAGCAGAAGCACTTCATCAGGGAGTACAACAGCACACAGTGCTCTCTGTCTACTTGGAGCACTCTACTCCTCGGTGCTAGATGGGAGGACAGCGGGTGACAGCGGGAGCCCTTGTTCCCAAGAGCAGCTCTTGGCGGTGCTGAGGAGGGAGCCGGCCCTGAGCAGCCTCTGGCATGTGCTGGGCAAAGGCAGCCATGGAAAGCAAAGGCCTGCTCCCATCAGCTCCCAGAGCCAGCCAAACCACCAAAGTGAAACCAGTCAGCCTGACTGCTTCGCTAATTGCCTGGGAAGCTACACCAGCACCCCCCTCCCCAGCCTCTCTGATCTTCACCAGGAGCAGGGGGGGCAGCTGCCCCTCTGCAGAACGCCAGTCTGTCTGTCCTGCAGCTCCTGCAGATGCCTCCCATGCTGTAACATCTACCAGGCATCATCAGCTGACAGCACACAGCTACCACTGCTGGCTTTTATCCCAGAGACACAAGAAAACTCTGCTCTCCCTGCCCGCAGGCAGCACGGAGCCGGCCCACCACCTTTTTCCACGATCAGTGCCTTGTTTTCACAAGGTTCCCAAAAGCTTTTCTGGGCAAAGCTTGTAGGCAGGACCCTCAGCTGAGCAGCTGCAGTCCAGCAGGCAGCTCTGTGTGTCCTCAGAAGCACTTCCTATTCAAAGAGGAGATAAGCTAATGCAGCCTCCGCGGAGAAGCATCCTTATGATGCTTTTTGTTCTTGTACTTTTATCCGCCCAGGAAATCTCTGCTCAGAGGCAGCGTGTTCAAACGGATTCTTTAGAAAAAAAAAAAGAAAAGAAAAAAAAAGAAAGAAAACCATGAGAGATAACGGGGCCTTTCCCTCCCCCCACCAACCCCCCAGACAATGGCAAGGATAAAGGGAGAGGATATGGGGGAGGGAGGGGTAAGACATTAAAGAGAAAGAAAAAAAATATATTTCCTATTGTCCTGGAGCACTTCTCTACATACTGAATCCATATGGAGCAAATACCAAGGGATATTTCAGTCACCAGCCTGTCCAGAAAGCCAGAACTAACACACGGTGCTAAACAGACCCAGTGCAGCATCCTGGCTCTATGGAACCCCTGTTCTTCTGCTCCATCTGACTCCTGATTTAAAAAAAAAAACCAAAACAAACATCATCCAGAACCCTTAATTATCAAGAACCAGCCATGCTGGAAACATTTTCAACATATTCATTATTTACCGGTTAGCAATTCAAATGCTTTAACCGGATGCTCTAATAGGAGGAGGGGAAAAAAAAAGGGAAAAAAAAAGCCAAGTAGAGGTTGCCAGAGCTCCAGCAGAGCTGGAGGAAGGATATCTAGTGACTTCCATGTGTCTGCTGTCAAAAGGAAAAATGAGTTGAGAGCAATAGCACAGGTACATTAGCATAAGAAGCAGAAAGAGAATGACTAATAGGAAGAAGCTGAACACTCACTTGTGCTGCCTTATCTGCTGTATTGAAAATCTCTTGGCTGGGTCGTATTCAAGCATCCCTGAAAAGAAGGAAAAAAAAAAAGTCCAGGTGTGATCACAGATGCTCTCAGCCAAGTCACAGACAGGAAGCATAAAGCTCTGACCTTCCCTCCCACCTCCCTCCCCTGACAGCCACCAGTGTGCCCAGTCCTCTGGGCAACCTCAGTGGCTTTTACTTCCCGTGAGAACCTGTCGCAGCGGCCACGGAACGTTCCACACAAAATCCCAACTCTGCTGCTGACTACCTGGTCAACTCCATTCCTCAGTTTCCCCACTGCAGGGTGGATACAACCTTTCCCTCCCTCATGCTGCGGGGACAAGAGGTTTGTACAAGGCTGGATCATATATCCAAGCGTGTCTGCAGGCAAAGAACATCAAGACTTTGCATTTCAACGGGGTACAACTCTCTGTGGAAGAGTCCAAGCCCTAAGCACAGCATATGTCCAGTCACTCAGCATCCCAGGAACTCCAGTCCAGTCACTCAGCAACCCAGGAACTCCAGTCCAGTCACTCAGCATCCCAGGAACTCCAGTCTAGTGAAATGCCATTCTGGAAGCACAGCTGAGCAGAACCCACAAACCTCAATCCTACCATCCATCCTTCCACCCTAGCCAGGAGTCCGGTTTCTGGTGTCATCTGCTAAGATAGCTGGGGTGGGGTGAGAAGAAGAGGAGCTCATCTGTGTTCTCTCTAGGAGAGAGGGAGATGGGTTCCTTCGACTCATGAGGCGCCGACTCTGCTCCGCTGTCTGTAAAAAGCTTCACAACTCAATTAAAGGGAAGCAGCTGATTTCTCAATGTTCTTCAGAAATCAGGCAACGGGGCCTAACAAGTCACAGCCAGCAGCACCCTCTAGACACTCCAATCAAGGCTCCAGAAAATATGTTCATCACTGAATGGTAACAGAGGCTGCCCACTGCAAGGAGTTGGGTTTACTGGATGGCACTGCCTGGTTGCTCTTGAAGCACTATCACTGTCGAGTCCTGCACAGGTAGCACGAGGAGTCAGGTTTAGGAAAGAGCTTGTCTCTAGCAACCAGAAGGACAGAAAGGCTGGGAAGCAGAACAGGCTGCCAAGGGGGAGTTAAGGAAGTCAGGAGAAGGAGCAGAGTGCTGAGGAGAGCTAGCACAAGGGCAGAGGGAAAACACAACAATGGGAGATACGTCTGGACGGACGCTTAGGGAGGGAGGGCTGCAGAAGTACCTTGGAGTTTGAGAAAGAAGCTGCAAGGGCTTTGCAGATGGATTTCTGCAGTGTTGTTGAATGAAGACAGCAGAGAGAAGCACCAACAGTGCTTGTGAGAACAAGAGCCAGTCCAGAAGGTCTTCCCTAGCAGCTCAGTTTGGCTCTTCTTACTAACAGCAAAGAAAAGTCGTAGCGTGGAAGGACCTCAGCTATTTTCCCCTCCAGGAAGCAAACTCTGGTTTGTCACAGCAATTTGTAAAGGTTTATCAGTGCTGATGACAGCACTAATAGCTTTAAGGCTGATGGGGTCACCACTGATCCCCATGACATCGCTACAAAGTAGGTTAAATCCACATGGGAAGCCCTCTGCAGGCTCGAGAAGATCAAGTGCATCACACAGCGTCCGACCTCACGCACTCAAGGCCCAGGAGTCTTCAGGGCTCCACAGAGGGAGCGCGCCAGAGGCTGCCACCTGCCTTGCCAAGGCCCCAGCAGCCATACTCAGGGTTTACACCACTGAGCTACAACACGAGCTCCCTGCTCCAGAGCTCTCGGCCTGGAGGGCAGTGCCTTGCCTGGGTGTCCCCCCCTCAGCAGGGTGAGGCCCTGTGAACAAGCAGAGTCCATCCAGGCCATGGTTACAGCCCAAACCTGCACAGGGCAGGAGGTGGTGAGATACCAGCAGCACTGCCACAGTTTGGTTCCCGGGAACATGCTGAATGTGGCCTTTGAGAAGGGCTCACAGCAGGGGGGAGAGGAGGGAAGATACAGCTGAGACACCTTCAGCAGAGGTCTGGCCCCAAATCCTGCTGTCCTGCAAACCTCCCCATACAGGTAGGTGCTTTTTCAGGGCTAATTCTGAGTTGTTTCCTCAGCTCAGCTGGTAGTGAAGGGGCACTAGGTAGAGACAGCCCTCTGTTCTCCAGAGAGCAATACCCAACTCCCTGACAGTTAAATATATGTATTTTACAGGCTGTGTTCAGTGTTAGACAGGTATCAGGGGTGTTTGTGAGAGCAAGGGGCCTTGCAGCCTGTGTTCCTTCTCCCTCCTGTGCTCCAACGTGTGAGTTGTAGTCCCTGTATCCTCCTGGGAGCCTCTGAACAACCCCCCTGCTCCCAGCGGGGTCAGCCTGCCCCCAGGCTGTGTCTGGGTGGGTTTCAAACGTCTCAAAGGATGGAAACTCTACAACCACTCCCCCCTCCATGCCCCTGCCATGGGCACAGACACCTTCACTAGCCCAGGTTGCCCAAAGCCCCATCCAACATGGCCTTGAAGAACACCTCCGGGGATGGGGCCTCCCCACCCTCAGAGGGGAGAATTTCTCCCTAATGTCTAATCATGCAGCAATTCAAGTCCAGATCATGGGATGACCAGGCTAACACAGACATTTAAAGCACTTCCAAGATGAAACTGCTACAGGCAGAGGATAAAGGTCTGAGGTAGGTTATTCAGTTGCACCAGCACCAGTTACAAGTAGCTGTGGTGCAGAGCACTTCATTGTTCTCAAACAATTAGAAGCTGATAATCGAGCAAGCAGAATGTTTAATGAAAGAGGATGCATCTTGGGCAGCATTTGAAAGAAAATGGAAGGTCCAATCATGGGAAATGTACATTCATGAGTTCAGCTCTGTGACTCACTCGTGGCAGCGCTGTGGCTGAGGTCCTGTACCAAAGAGAGACTTTGCAAAGACAAAACATCATGTACTATTCACCAGTCAAGTCATCCGAGGGTGTCTGCCCACAGGAACCACACACACTCTCTCTACCATTTAGGGTAAAGATTCCCAGGCAGTTTATCTGTGAGCAGAGATGAAGCACGCTGGAACGGGGCGATCCTTCAAGCAAGCCCCTGCTCCCCTGGTATTTGAGAAGGATTCGCTCTGCCCATACATGGGATGTCACGCCCGCTGCGGCACGCTGGCAGTCTCAGCCCCCTTCCAAATGATGTCAACTGGCAATCCAGAAATGGGAGCCTGAGAACCTGTCTTGAGCTCCTTGCAGACTCCAGCCCACACGCTTCAGTCATCCTGAGGCAGCGTGGTGGGAGATAAGAGCTTTCAGAAGCTGTCGTTTGAGAGGCAGGGAGAAATCCAACAGCAAGAGCAAACAAGCTCAACTTGAATTCCATAGGATCAGGGAATGCTTTGGGTTGGAAGGGATCTCAGACTTTGTCTAGTTTCAAACTTCTGCTGCGGGCAGGGACACCTTCATTAGCCCAAAGTCCCATCCAGCCTGGCCCTGAACACTGCCAGGGATCTGGGGCTTCCACAACCTCTCTGGCACCCTGTGCCAGGGCCTCCTCACCCTCAGAGTGAAGAATTTCTTCCTGACATCTGACCTAACTCTGCTCTCTGTCAGCTTGAAGCCATCGCCCCTGTCCTGTCCCTGCACTCCCTGGGGAGCAGTCCCTCTCCCACTCCCTGTAACACCTCTTTAAGTCTCCAACTTGCACTGACATTTAAAACAACTGACAGAAAACCAGTAAAAGTCCAGCCAGGAAAATGAGACCAGACTTTCCCTCCCTCTGCTGGCATAGCCAGGCACTCTGACCAGCAGCTGCCTCTCCAGGCCTTGGGGCACACTTGCCTCAGGATGGGTCACAGCCACCCTCCTGACCCAGGGGCTCCCTGCAGTGTCCCACTGCCACCCAGTCACACACCCTCTCACCATCCCACAACAGAAGGGCATGGTGGACAGCAAGCACTGAGAAGATAACCACCCTGGCCTGGGGCACAGTCTGCAGCAGGGCCTGGAATCAAATCCAGGTGTTTCACAGCGAGGCTGCAGCGTCAGAGCTTTCTCTTTCAGTTCCAGCAATCAGGAGAGGAGGAAGAGCTGACCTTGTGCATTTTTCTTGTCCAGAAGCAAACTGCATACAAGTGAATAAGTCATGTGCAGATGGTGACAGAAGAACCTTTAGGCTATTTATAAATGCTTCCACCCTGGCACATCTTTACTGACTGTACACACAGACGCCAGAACAGCACTAGGCCTCCTCTTTTCCATCAGTGAAGAGTATAAATAAAGCTTCATCCCTGATTAGGGAGACAGAACAAGGAGCAGCATCCCAACTAATCTGTTGAAATACACTGTCATGCAAGTCTCTTTACAAGTCAAATACCACACGAGCTTTAAGTCCTCTAAATTCTGTTTCATCTGGAAAAGGGAACGAGAAATAAAACCAAGCTCAAGGTGAGGGGAACTTAAAAAAAACAAAACAACAAAACCCACACTAAAAAACCCCTGACACAGTCAATAGAAGAACAGAAAGAAACTGAAAACGTGTGTCCTGGTGTTTACTGCACAGCCAGAGCTGTGCTCACACAGCACTCGCAGCCGGGGAGGAAACAAGCGCTTTGCAGCACACCCAATTCCTCCTTGCAAACCCAGAGCAAACACTTGCAGCACTGCAGAGCGCTCCCAGCCTTTTAAAAGCCACACAAAGGCGAAATAAAGCCTCTGGTGAGACAGAGCTGAGCTGTGGGTGTCTGTGCTGCTCTCCAGAAAGCGTCAGCCAGCCATTGACAATCTCTGAGCTGCAGGCTGCTGGTTCCCGTTCAACCTGCTGCAGGAGGAGCAGGCACCTGCCAGGAAATGCAGATGTTCTGGAGGAAAGGCCTGAACCACAGAAAGCATTCTGGTTTTGTCACCATAGCTACACACAGCATCACTGAGCAAGGCTCAGCTCTGCCCTCAGGGCTCCGAGGGAGCTGGGGCAATCCTGCTCCAGAGCTCAGGCACCTCGGGTCCATGGCCACCACAAGAAGTGTGACAAACCAAACAGGGAGAAAAATCAGGAGTTTGGGTCAGGTTTTGCTGTGTCACAGGCACATGCAATGAGGAGTGGGAGAATATTGTCAGGTGGGATGAAGGGAGGGCTGCCAGAGTCCTTGGAGCTTCTCACTGCTGCAGAGGAAAGGGCCAAGTTGGTGGAGACACCCAGACATGTCCCCTCAGTGAGTTCCCCTGCCCCCCAAGCACCCTGGCTTCACCTATCTGCGGTGCCCAGACACAGGAGGGACACAGATGATGCTGCTAGGATGAAGGAGGCAACTCAGGCAGGAAGAGGCTGACAGCCTTGGACAGAGGGCATTGGATATGAGGCTCCTCCTTAGAGGCACAAGAGCAGGAAACTGTGATGCCAAAGCTCTTACAGCATGTGGAAAGAGAACTAAAGAGGGAGCTATTCTGCTAATGAAGCAGAAGATCTGAAGCTATCAATGTCCCCAGGACAAGGAAAGAGAAAGCTGCCACACTCCTTTTCCCCGGGGACAGCACTAAGTGCAGCTGAGAGGCTTATCACAGCCCCTTGACTTCTGCGGGTGCTTTACGAGACCGGCTGCCGGTCTGGCTGGACCTCGGGGCCGGCTCTCGGAGGAGAGGCTGGGATTCGAGTCAGCACTGGCAAATCAAACCCCAAGTGTGGCTCAGGACACCGCTCCCGGGGGCACACGGGTACGAGGTGAAGCACATCCCGAGCAGCCACGCTGGTCTCGGCAGCGGGGCCGAGACACCAGCTCTGCCGTACACGACGCTTCCAGAAAGATGTTACAGCCCGTTAAGGCTTTGTGAAACACGTGCAAATCACTCCTTTTGTAACCAGTGTGAGGCCAGAGCAGCTAAACCAGTCTCCGTGAGCGGGGTTGCGAGGGGACTGCGAGGGGAGCCCCGGCAGAGGGCAGAGCTCGGACACACAGCACCCCCTGCCGCTGTCACGGCTGCCCGGCACCGA
>VXBZ01002537.1:17045-30188 GCA_013399135.1 Heliornis fulica | reverse complement strand
TCCTGGCCTGACCAGGACCAGTGACCCGATGGGCAGGAAGGCAAGTCCAGGCTGGGGCTGCAGCTCCTCGCAGCCACCCACGCAGGAGCCGGGAGCCCGTGGGCAGCACTGACACGGCAGCTGGCGGCAGCGGCATGAAGCACAGCTGTAAAACCCTTTGAAGCCATCAACCTTCTGGCTAGCCACAAACTGCAGCTGTGGCCAGGCAGAGGACACAGCACAGCACACAGTGCCCTGGCTCAGCACTGACACCCGTGTTGCAGACCTGACCACGCTGCTGACGGGAAGGAGGCTGACTCCGCGTCCGCAGCCCTTCACACCAACCTCCCAACCCCACGTAGCACCAGAGAAATGAAGCTGAACCAAGACTGTGTCAGCTCCTACTCAAGATCTTTCAGAGGGAGAGTGCAAGCCTGTGCAAGGGCTGGGTGGGGAGCACCCCCTGGCTGCTCCAGTGCCAAGGAGGCAGCATGAACACCGGTTGGGATCCCCTCCCTGTCAGAATCGCATCCTGCCCGCTGCCAAGCCGGCCCCGCCGAGCTGGCTGCTATGCACAGCACAACTGCTGCCCTGACTTTCAAAAGCAGGAGAGATTGTTCAGTGCCAAACCTCAAACTGTTGCAGTAAAGCAATAGGAACAAGCCCAAAGCCTAACAAAACCCACAACCCTCTCCTCCCACCCACGGAGCGCTGCTCTCGTTTCTAACACAGCCCCGCTGCGAGAGCGGGCACCGGTCCCTCTGCTCTAACATCACTGTGACTCTAAGCTCAGGGGGGAGGAGACCTCAACTGGGACCTAAGCAAATAAATTCAGACAGAGGCTGATGAGGAAGGCCAGCAGAACCCCAGCACTTGGTATTTCACATCCTAGAAAGCCTGGGCAAGGAATTTGAGTGTTCTCACTTGCAAAACCTGCATCAACGCCGGTGATGCCATTTTAAGTGCAACCTCTTGTGAGGTTTGTCTGTAGATCTGAAGTCTTCTCAGTGTACAAGGAGAAGAATGCCAGAACCAGCTCTATAAAGAGCAGTGCCCTCACACCACACTGGCTCTAGTGTATCTTGGGAAAATCCCAGCATCAAAGACCTTCCAAAGCCTCACAAGGTTTGTCAGCATGGCTGCCCTTCCTAACAGGGTCCTCTATCTTCACAGGACACCCCAAATGCAGCTCTGCCCTGGCACTGTGCAAGCTGAGAGAGTCTGTTGCACCCTTACATGTTACCCTGTTGGAGTCTGGTGGGACACTCACCTCTCAATAGGTCTGAGAGTGGAGGACCACAATCTTCTGGAATTGTGTAGTCACCTTTCCCGATGTTTTCAAATAATTTATAGATATTATCCCCTTCAAAGGGGTACAGACCCGTTGTAATGTTGTATCTGTAAAGGCAGAAGGAGAAGCTGTATGAAGAAAAACCACACAGAAGAGGTGTTCAGTTCTTACGTGACTATGTAACAAAAATAAAGCCAAGAGGAAGCTAAGAGATGAATATTTGACAGTATTTGGAATGCTGCTTTAAACTTAGCCTTCCTTTACCACTGTGTCTTCATTCACATGAGTCAAAACCACCAAGACATCTCCCTGACAGGCTGGGATGGAAGAAACTTAAAAATAAATACTAGAGGTATTTGTGGTTTCTATTATTACAGTAGCTGCGCATCTCGGATGCTGTGAAGGGTCTGGCAGAGTTACTCACTGAGAGTAGATTACTTTCTTCAGAGTCACAAGCACTCTGTGGAACACACACCCACCCAAAGGGTGGACCAACACCCACACACCCTCCCTGCTCCCCCAACAACATACAGAAGACCAGTGGTGTCTGCAAATAGCACAAGACTGAGTGGGCTGGTGGCTCGCGGGGGGAAGGGGGGGGGTTATTGCAATTCCTGGGTGCTGTGTGGCACTTACAGTGTGACCCCTGCAGACCAGATGTCTACTTTAAAGCCTGAAAAGGTGTCAAGGCCATTGGCAATTTCTGGTGGCTGGAATGCTGGCGACCCTTGGCTCGTTCTGCACGTGTCATCCTCAGCAAACGGATGCAATGCCTGCAGCGAGAGAGACCAGTTAGTTCAACCTTTGGAGGCAGCCAAAACTGTAACTGTCCCAAAAGCTTCACCTGAGGGGAAGAAAGAAGAGGAAAACTCTGCCACCAGTCATCTGCTCAGAACAAGCACATGCCATCACAAGCCATCAGGGAGAATTCTTGCACCACTCCCACCCTGAGACAGTCTTCATGCAGCAAGGATGATGTTATGCAGCTTATCGCCGTTTCACCACACTTCTGGTTTGTCTAAGACAAAGGTTTCCCTCTCTCTGCTTCCCAGGTGGAAGCTTTGGGCTGTTATCAACAAAACTGTTTTGCTGATAAATCATAGAATCATAGACTGGCTAGAGTTGGAAGGGACTCCCAGAGGTCATCTAGTCCAACCCCCCTACAAGAAGCAGGGACACCCCCAACTAGATCACGTTGCTCAGGGCCTCATCCAACCTGGCCTTGAACGTCTCCAGGGATCCAGGGGCATCCACCACCTTCCTGGGCAACCTGTTCCAGTGCTCCACCACTCTCACAGCAAAGAACTTTTTCCTAATATCCAATCTAAATCTCCCTCCCTCTATTTTAAACCCATCACCCCTTGTCCTGTCACAACAGGCCCTACTGAACAGCCTCTCCCCATCTTTCTTGTAGCCCCCTTGAGGTCCTGGCAGAGCGCTAGAAGGTCTCCCCGGAGCCTCCTCTTCTCCAGGCTGAACAACCCCAACTATTCAAATATTCAGAGTCAGCCTAGAACACTTTTACACAATTTTAACTGAAGCCTAAATGCACAATAAATCAACTGACACCACAAAGGTGACCTAAATGCAGCATGTCACGCTTCCTACATGCCTGACTTTGCCGCAGTTCTCACATACCTCTGCTACGCCTAAATCGGATATTTTTAGTGTCCCATTGGTTGTTAGCAGGAGGTTCCCTGGTTTTATATCCTTGTGGACAATCCCTTGGCTGTGCAAGTATTCTAGGCCATCTATAAGCTGACAAAAGTACCTGCAGAAAGAGTTAGAGGAGAAAAAGTCAAGCACTTCCCTAGAAAAAGACCATGTGAAGTACTGGTAATACACAAATCTGAGTGCTGGTACTGGAAACAGGGCAGAAAGGTACTGACATCTGGTGTTCCAGGACTCGAGACTGAGCTGTGGCTCAATCCACGCTGCACAGACAGGACAGGTCACTCTGACATCTGCTTTAGTCTGGGCTAAGGTGAGCTACCAAAAATGCTCTTTCGGTGGTGCAGCTTGCTGTGTCACAGGGTGGGGAAAACCACTTCCCTGAGCCAGCAGGAAGAGTGTTTCACCAGCTGAGCAAAGGTAACTTGATATGATCAGAGACTCCAGGCAGGCCGACAGCGCACCGACAGCCTGGCGACCGCTGTACATACAAGTGTTCCATCTCATAATATCCAGGAATAATACTTGATATGCCTGCATTTCACCTGTGATGTCAGACACCTCTTTAAAACAAAATGAAAACACAACCATGAGGATAAGTCCTCACTGGTCTGCACTGGTTTGAAATACACAGCAGCCTTCATGCACCTAGTTCCAGAATTCGAGGGTTCCTTTACCTGCAGAGTGAAAGGGGCTTTGGATTATCCCATCTACCAGCTAAACAAGCTAAGAGATCATGCTGGATACTGCCAATCCTTAATCCATCTGAAGATCTTTAATCCCTTCTCTGCCCTGAAGGGGATGGTGTGCCTGCATTTGGGCAGGTCCCCATGGATCCCCCCACTGTGCCCATCTCTGCCGTTCAGCGGAGCGGCAGGACCAGGGACAGGAAGGGTTGTCACACATCTTGTGAGGCAAGACAAAAGCAACAGAAAACTCAACAGAAAGATGGTTTTCCTCCCAAGAATTTAAGGGTTGTCCCTGCCACCACCTCATTGGGTTTTAATTTCTTCCACAGATGTTACTGCCCCAAGCCAGTTTTACTTTAAGGTGCAGCCAGCAGTCTGAGGAGGAGCAGAACGTGCTCCTCAACTCAAGGCAGCCCAGGGGTGAGAGGCCAACACAGTAACTGTACTTACCCGTGAGCCTGAAAAACTGGAAACCTCTTTTCCGGGACACTGTCCAGCATTTCCTGCATCCCACACACGCAGTACTCCATCACCATATACGTGAGGGCAGGGTTAAGGAAGCTTTGAGGTTAAACACTTCTCAGGGAAAGGCTGGGTGAGGCCTGTGGCCCCGTTTCAGCGTAACGGGAGGGATGTCGGTACCTGGTACGTGCAGCGGCAGAGCTGGAGCTCGCTGCACCTCCCGGGGCAGCCGCCTTCCCCAGGTAACAGGAGTAGGCAAAGAACCCATCACAAACATTCTTCTGCTTAATGACCAGCTGCAACTCCGTGGTCAGACCTGCAACAGGATGGAAACTCCAGAGAAATGAAGCTGGAGATGTCCCAAGAGCGATGGACATAGAAGAGAACTCCGGAGGGGGACATGAAGCGAGGAAAGCCCAGGCAGATGAGCTGCAGGCTGTGGCACACTCTCCCCAAAATCTTGGCTGCTTCATGCTTGATGTGACAGTGAGCCCGCAGCATCTTCCCCAAAGCTCACTGTTCTTCATTTACCCTTTCAAAACAAGGCAGCTACATGCACTGTTCAACAGCTGCTGCTTACCCCATGCCAGTACTTCAGGAGCAGGAAAAAGGATCCCTGAAGAGCTGGGAAGCTTTTTTGAAGCTGTGTGAATAAAAATGTCACAACAGAACACCAAAAACCAGTAGCACTCTTTAGTATTTGCTCCCTTGCAGCACATTCTAGCTTCCATCTCCTTAAGCTTTAACATCAGGGCTGAACAACAGAACCTACACTGCTGCCTGAAGCAACAACTGCATCCGTGTTGTCCCTCTCCCAGGTTGCTCACGGCAGCCTGCGAGCTCAGAGGGGCTCAGGGGGCAGCCCCTGGGACGTGTGTTGGCTCTGCCAAGGGAGAGCAACTTCAAAATAAAGAGAACAGCTTGACTGTCAGGCAGCCCAGTCCTCCCACAACACAAAGCCTTTCTCTGGTCACTCTAATTATTCCTGGCAGATGCCATCTTAACCTAAGCCTAAAATAAGTTCCTTATGGCACAGGATGCCATCCTGACTCCCGTGGTGGGAGAGGCTGAAGGGGTGACCTGTGCTTTCAACAGGCTCTGTGCTACAGAGACTGTGCTGCCTGCTGCAGTGTTCTACCCAGCTCAAGCCAACATGCCAGCTCACTGCACCCACACTGCACCTCCTGAGCTGTCCCCTCAGAGGGGCACTGAAGTCCCATCAGGTTTTTACAACAGGCACAGGGTCACTCAGTAAATCAGAAAACTCCCAAAATTCTTCCCTAACATTTCCTACTCTGGAAAGAAATCTGTGCACTACTTGCATCACAGGGATGTGGAAGACATCAGCTCTCACCATCAGGAGAGCACTGTAGATTATCCAGGTGAGCTCCTGGGAAGCAAGACCATCTACAAAGGACACCCTGGCTTGGGTTTCACCAGCTGCCAGGCTGCTTTCACCCAATCTTCTGTGCCTGTGCCACCTTGGCTGCATCAGCCAGGGGACAGCGAGCTTCAGGCTGGAGCAGATCTATTACAGGTGCCCCAAGATGACTGAGGCTCTCAGTTGTCCCAATCAATAGGGTTTTTCTCCCACACACAAGTGCAAACTGGTAACAGACGCTGTTGGAGAGGGGGCCAGCTGGGATGCTGCTTATTGAACTGGGTTTATTTTCTGCCTGGATTAGCTCTCCATTCATCAGCAGCTTCACATTCCCAGGCACAGCAGGTCACCAAAGCAGCCCATTAAATACAAAGTGTAGCTGATATTTTTAATCCAGTCATCACAGCTTTCCCTTTACCAAAGGAAATCACAGAAGGATTTGACTAGCCTGTCAGGTTGTTAAACTGCTACCTTCAAAAGCTGAAGCCTGTGGCTCACTCCTGTCAGCAGCACAACACCTAGATGAGAGCTGAAGCCATCCTCCTCCTCCTCCAGGTCCCATTTCAAAGGCCACAATGGTCATTCTGGCAAGGAGGACTGATTTTAATAGTAAGGGAGAGGCTGCATCCCTGCCCTGTACTGCCCCCAACCTGCACTCACACACTGTGTCCTGTACGTGGCTGCTCAGAGCCACGGGAGGAACAAAGCTCCACAGAGACCAGCTTGAAGAGAAACCTGGAGCTGCCCCCAAACCTGTGGTGATGTACACTGCATCCTCAGGCACACTGCACAGACACCAGCAGCACAACAGAGAGTTGTGAGTGGTTAAGCAAGAAAAGGATCAGGGATGAATTCCTGGTCCCAGTCCCAGAGAAGACAACAAAGTTCTCCGGGTGTTGCATGGAATAAGCTGTGGAGCAGCAGGTAAAGGCAGTGAAACCTTTCTGCTGTTCTTGTGGGGAGAAAGCACTGAAAACCCTGTTCTGTTCTCAAACACTGCTGATGGGAAAGCACGGCGAGGAACGTGTCTCCTGCCATCACGAGTGACCACCCCGGGTTGTCATCACCTGCTGCCGACACACGAGGTCTCTCTCGGGCTCTTTTTGCCATGCCTCTCCTCCAGCGTCCCAGCTTCTCACTAATTAAGCAGTATTGTTCTATGGACAGTAATTGAATTACAGTCCCTTTGGTCTGTTAAAGCTAAAAAACACAAGCAAAAAAGTTGTCATGCCATTTTTTTTTTTGTTTTATACTACCAGTTTGGTGGAAGAGTATTTGATCTAATTAAAGGACACAATTAAATTACCCATTTTATGAAGCAATGTAATCGGAAGACAGTATTAAAAACACTGTAAAAACATAAAAGCAGCCATTTACAAGGGCCTCTGCAACAGACCAGCTCAATAAGCTCACAGACCAGTTCAAGTCTGAGTGCCCCCAGAGCAGCAGGCTCATTAGAAGCCACCCAGCTACTCACTTGGCAGTTAAGGCAAGTAATTACATTGATGAGCATCTCTGCCCACGTGAGGGGATGGTGCGCTGAACACCAAACAAAGTCTGAAAGAGGCACTGGGACCACAAGTCACTGATCCAATTGAAGAGTTGGGTAGTCCAGTCTCAGAGCTGAGCAGGTGACTGAGCAGGAGCACAAGGGACTCCTGCTAACACTCCAGAGGGGACTCAGGCTGTGCTGGGGGGCTCATCTTACCTCCTTAAACCAGCAAAACACCCCAACTGCCCACCAAAGGAGGCACTAGGGACCTCCAAATGGAAGAGCTACAGCATCTGCACATCAGCCAACGAGAAACTCTCTTCTTTTGAGGGAAGAAAAGTAACACCTAAACCATTGCCAAGGACTTCAAGGAAAGGGCATTACAAAAATGGATGTCACATAGAATAGACAATTAAAGGTCCATCTTTGAGGAGAGAATGCACTGAGACACCACAGCTGGGGTGGGATGATGGAAACGACAGATCCACGGTGCTTTTTTTGTCTCCACGTTGCTGGAGGTCACACAGCAAAACACTGTTTGAGGGTCAGTAATCCCCTAGCCCAGCCCCATGCCTGTAACCTGGGGACTGTATTTCCTTTCCTAACTGGGAAGCTGGGGAAGTGAAGAAATGTACTTGTGTGGAAAGTATTCCAGACATGCAGAATGTTTAATACCAGGGAAAGCAATTTTAAGCTTAAGAAACATTCGAAGGGGCCTTCACAAAAGCAGAACTGTAATGATTCAGCACTCTAGGAGAGAGCAGTGGGAATTCAAACCTTATTAACAGCTGTCTGAAAAGGATATATTTTCTGCTTCTCTTCATTGTATAACACATCTACCAACTGGATAACGTTTTTGTGCCGCAATCGTCTCAGGAGCTGAATTTCCCTGCAGGAAAAGGAAAGACATCACAGTGACTCAGCCTATTAAAGGAGCGTTTGTTAAATCACATGGACTTTAAAGACACTTCAGACCACACCAGTCCTTGCTGCTGTAGTCCAAGACTACACAGGCCATGTGACAAACCTTCCCTCCCGTCACAGCTTTCCCAACAGCGTCACTCACCATCCCTCTCCTCAGCGAACCCCCTAACGACGCAGTTAGTGTGTGGCCCAGTGGGATCTGGGCCAGCCACTTCCAAGGCAAAGCTTTTATGTCAGTGCTTGGTGCTCCTTTAGATCTCGGTGTCATCTGTAGCTACAGAATTACACCAGGGTTTCCAGCCTTCCTCCTTCAGGGATGGTTTCCATCAGCATCCTGACCAGAGGCAGACCCGCAGCGCCGTGCGGTTGGGTGTCGCAGGTGGCACCCGGGGCCAAGCGTGGCAGAGGAGTCTGGATGCCACATGGCCTGGTTCAGCACAGATCTGTTATTCAGCCAGGGAGTAACTGGAACTAAGCCACCTGCCAAGTCTCTGTACCTAAGGAGTGATACCTGCTGAGAGCTGCAGGACTGTGTGCAGACATAAGTCACGTAAACCAACAGAAACCCATCAGAAATGTGAGCACTTGACACTAAATTGACTTTTTTTAATGATACCACATGTAATTCACTTCAGGAGGGGAGCAGTCAGCAGAACCTGATTTTCTACAGGACCCAAAACCCACAGGAAAACCAGGAGAGGTTCCTCACTGAGGAAGACAAGTGCACCAGCACAGCAGCCAGCACGAAGCTCACCGCCCGCTCCAACGGGGCAGCAAGGCACCAGTGCTCTCAGCATCTAAAGCTTCTCCTGAGCAGGGGATGAGTGTGATAGGTGTCAGAGCTGAGGGATGGAAGAACTCCAGACAAGTTTGAAGTGGGAGACACCACTGGCCTCCCCAACTGGTGCCTCAGCACCCCTCCAGCTCACCTCTGAGCTACCCAGAGACCTCCTGCAGCAACGGTGGCGGCTACTCAGGCAGTTTCACTGTGTCCTTTATTAACAACTGGATCCAGACTGATCCAAAAAGCCATTGCAAGATACATCAGTGTCCCCAAGACATGGTATTAAATCCTAATTTCAGCCTGAAGTCAAACAGAACAGACTATTTCAATTCAAACCTACCATGTCAAGTAGCCATTCTCATGTGGTTTTAGCCCATGGCTGCCCAGGACACACAGCCTGAGCAGCTGGAGCAAGGTGGGACATTGGAGCCCCAGGGTGTTTAGGTTGCTTACTAATGAAATTATCAACAGAGGAAGGAAAAGAGAGCACCAGCTGCCACCACCCATCCATTCCATGGGTTGTCCTCACTCTGCAAGGGCTGTCTGCTCTTCAGACTGATCTTCCACGAGAGGTTTGGCTTCCAGAGTTTGGAAGCTAAGCAGACAATATAAGGATCAGAACATTTTTGTCCCAAGAGTGAGCCCAAAACGGGAGTTCCAGCTAACAACTGCATTTCCCCCAAACTTTACTCCTAACTTGACCAAACATTTCAAAACTGAACCCTCTGTTTGCAGAGGATAAACCACGAGACCTCTTCCCTCAGCTGTGAAAACAGACCCTCCATGTCACCCTGTATCAGCCCTTTCAGTCTTTGCCTCTTGGGATTTCTTACCATGCTCCAAACCCCAATTTAGTCTCTTCTGCATTAAACTCAGCCTGCAAAATCCCCCTGGCTGTGGAGTAGAGGAACAGGAGGAGCTGGACAGTCAGGTCTGGGTGGTTCTGCCAGTGCAGGTACCTCTCCTGGCTGCTGTGCATCCAGGCTGGTGGGAAGCTGCCCCGGAATCCTGTCCCTCTGCGTTCGCTTTAAGAGCCACAGTTGTGTTCCAGCAGTTTGGGAAGCAGCATTCCCAGGGACACAGAGCAGAGCTTGGGAGGCCAGAACCTTTGCCCAAACATGACATGCTGAGCTCAAAGCCACTAGTCCTTCGTCTGTGTAATTAGCCAGGCACTAATAACAAGCTGTGGCCAGTACAAAGGCTTCTTGATGCATCACATCTGATTAACAAGCCAGTAACTGCTCCATCGAAAGGCTCCAGAGAAGCAGGAATACAAGAAGGTTTAAAATAATAAAAAAAAAGTCTTTTAAGGATCTCTGAGCTACAGCATTAACTACTGTGCTACCAAAGTTTAGGCTGGGCACTCCTCCATCATCTATTCCTCTAAAAAATAAATCACAGTAGCCAAACAAAACCCTGGGATAATAAGGCAAAGCTCCTAAGAGTGTTTTGGTTGATGGCAGACAGATTTGCAAAGTGATGCAGCCGCTCTAATTATAGTAATGACCAAAAGGCTGAAGTGGATTAAATTAGCATAGGAACTGCAGCCAGCATTAGTGCAGGTCTAAGAAGTTTCTGGGTGATGGAGGGAATAATAATGAGCTGGGAAGAGCTGGGAAGAGTTGGAGTGAGCACACACACTTGTTGTTCCAAGAAACCTACTTTGCTGCAAAGGCAAAGCAAGACTCATGTCAGGAACACGCTGAAAATCCTGATCTGACAGCTCAGAAGCACAAAAATACTCACCCCTTCCACCTCTACCAGATTCTTCAGCATTTTGGACTTCTCCAAGGAGTATTTTTTTCCCCCCAGGAGGACTCTGTGCTCTGACAGACAGTGCCAGTGCGGTGCACACACCTCGGGCACAGGCCACGCTGCCCATTTCCCAGAGGAAAGATTACCTCTATTTTTAGCTGCTCTTGCAGTCCCAACACCCAAGGAACAGCCAGCTGGACCAGTCACCACCAACTCCACAGTGGTTTTCAAACTTCACCCAGCCAGCAAACACAGGTACTCACCCTGGCACAGGGCAACTACATTTTATTCTATTTTTTCCCCCCAAGTTAACAACAACAACAAGAGCAGCCCAGCCTGATGCTTTCAGTGATTCAGTTTTCAGAGCTGGGAAGGAGATCTCCATTCTGAGGGACTGCTGCCTTTCCTCCAAGGCCAGATGGTTTCCTGCCTTCCCCATGCCAACCCAGTGAGCTTGCTTGGATGTTCAGGATACCTTGAGCTGCTCCAACTTTCCCTCCTGCCTCCTCACTACCTTGGAAATTTAACAGGAGATTTAAACAGCTCCTGTGAGTTCAGAGCAGTCCCTGAGGCAGCAGGGAAGGGAGAAGGGGAATGCAGCCCACCTGCCTCCCTGGGGTGCCCCCCTGGGCACCCNNNNCTGCGCCCCCCGAGGGAGGCAGGTGGGCTACATTCCCAACACCACTATCACACAGCCAGTCTCTGGGAATGCCATTCCCAGTTTTCCCAGACTGGAAAGCCTTCTGGTGTGTGATGAGGCAGTCTGCCAGAGTACCAGGCCTGTTCAAAGAGATCTCCCACAGCTCCCAGGTCCCTCCATGGCTCTGGCAGACCTGCTGAGCTCATCCTGATGGCTGATCCTCAGCAAGGTGCCTTGCTCTGGCACATAACTGAGGTGGTGGTGTTGCTCAGGAACACATACAGCAAAGCTGCCAGCTTGATTTTGGGAGGTGCCAAGGACAGGCTGGGAAGCAGACATTCCTTCCTGGACCATCCCAGTAAGAGCAAGTCCTCACCATAAGCTTCAGCATTCTTTCTGCAGCTCATTTCAGGCCTCAGCTCCATCAAAACCAAACCTGCTTAGAGAAAGATGAGCCATACAGACAAAAGCTTCATTCCATCCTGCAGCTGACAAGGATCCTTCACAGCTCCAAGACACAGGATGGTGGATCTTCTCTGAGGTACCTACTGGATCAGATCCCACATCAGAAACCAGAGTTTTTGGGTCTGCAGTGAGAGCCTTTGGCCTGAGCTCAACTCTCACTCCTTGGCTCACCTCAGCCTCTCTCTGTAGAGGGTGAGGACACGGGGTCCTGGCACAGGGAAGGGCTGGGATGTGCCCAGGAACAGCTCCATATGCTGGATCTGGCACATACTGAACTCGCTGGTTGCCACAAAGGACTTGAGAATCACTCTTTTGGTCTTTCTGCAGCTGAATGATAACATTCTATATTTATTTAGACTGGTTTTGCCATCCTGTCTAGCCAAAGTAAATTTTAATTCCAGGTTATAGCCCAGATACACCACACCACAGATCCACATGGGTATGGTCTAGTCCATGAACAGCCTTTTCCTGCTGTTTCACCCAAGCAGCAGCTCTCCACTCGGGAGGAAGGATCCATCCATCCATCCATCCATCCATCCATCCAACCATCCATCCATCCCTGGGATAAGCTCCACCTCCCCCCTCTCACCAGCAATACCTCAGATAAGAAACCAAGCAGAGCACTTCCCCATTTCCTTCCTCAAACCCAGCTCTGTGCACCCCAAAGCTCTGTGTCAGAGAGGGGCTGACACCATGGTGGTGGATGAGTCTGGTGCTGCCCAACCCCTTCCAAGTGCTCCGTATCCAAACGGTTCTTCCCATGCCATTTCCCAGCACTGCAGCACCTCCACTGCCCTGGGGACACGCCAGTGCCGTGTTTCCTGCCCCTTCTTGGGGTTCAGGGTGAGGGACAGGGAAGTCAGATGAGTTTTAGCCCATCTCTGTGTGAGGAGCACGCCTCTGGCCTGCCACGGGTCTGTCCTGCGGCGGGAGCACCGTCCCCTGCGCGGGGCTCGCCACTCGCAGAGCCAAGGAGCACACTGTCAAAGTACAGACCTACTACACATTGTAACCTCTGAGGAATTCTAATGAGCATATATTCAAAACTAAGTAATCGCCGAGCGGGGTAAGTACAGAACAAGACACTTGGGATACACGCAGGAAGTCCCAAACACTTAATTAAAATGTGAGGCTATTAGCACATGGTTTTATTAAGCTCACGCTGCTAGAGACAAATAGACTTCCAAATTTTCCTTCATCCTTTTTTTTTGCAATCCTACTAAACTCACTTTTTGTCTTCACTGGAAGTGGTGAGGAGCTGTAGGGCTGCCCAGTGGCCCAAACCACCTCAGCCTTTCTCGAAAGGGACTGAAGTGAAGAGCAGGTTCCCCAGGCTGGCTTAGGGAAACGTGTCCCTCGTGAGTTTAAGCCCTCAGCATCCTCACAGGGATTCCCAGATCCCAAAGGGCTCATTTTGCAGGGGCAGAACTGGAGTATTTTAGGGTAGAGACAAATCATTCCATTTTATAAAAATCTCAAACATTTTTTCAGTCATCATCAAATGATGACTGAAAAAATGTTTGAAAAATGTGAGGGGCCCAAAACTGAACACAATACTTGAGGTGAGGCCTCACCAGTGCAGAATACAGGGGGATTATCACCACCCTGGT
>VXBZ01002535.1:0-33195 GCA_013399135.1 Heliornis fulica | reverse complement strand
CCTCTTGCTGAACTATGACATTGAGATAAAAGGAAACTTTAATAAGGGAATTTTAACAAGATGCTGCTGTAAGAAGCTACAAAGTTTTAGCAGAAATATATTTGAGCTAAATTACAGAAATTGACTGAGGGGCAATTAGATCATTGCACAGATAAGAGACTTTGTTGTTGTTTCTTCCCCAAGGGAAATTTAGCATACCCCAGAGTGTGGAGCCTGGGAGATCCAGACTGCATTGCCTGGGATGATAAACTCGAGAAAGAATTAAGATTTGAACTATTCCTCACGTACCTCGTGGCACAACACTCTAGAACTGCAAATTCCTTTGTCACACTCCTGTATAGCAGAGGGGTTGTAAAGGGTTCAGATTGGCTTTACAGGACCCTCTGACATGGAGCCACTGGACATTTGGCAGAACAGAGGTGCTGTCCTTCACTTAGCCCTGGTAAAAAGTTCCCAGTACAGTATTTGGCTTTTTCTGTTGACTGCACTGTGACTGGAGGCCAAGCATCAGTGGTGAGGCTTGGAACAAGTGGTGAGAAGTGATTTCAGCACAACATTATGGAGGAGCTAGAACACTGGGTGGCATCTACTGTCACCAGCAGCACAACAGTAGAACGTTGAGGTAGTACAGAAAGGGATAAGCACAGAGGAAGTGTGAGGGTCTAAGTGGGGATTAAAAAAATGTTGTCAGTGAGACAGCTGTAAAATCTTAACTAAATTTTGTGTTTTCCCTGGTTGACACTGATGTCTGCTGTCCTCAGTAATCTCTACTTCATGAGAGCAGTGTGCTTTTATTTATTTTTCTTTCCATCTTTCATTTTACATAATAATAAATTGTAATAATTAATAGAGTTAATGAAGCAATAGTATATGTTGCTAAGAATTCCTTTTTTCTTCACTGCTGCAGCTACCCTGCAGTGTGGGCCCATCTTGTCCTTCACTTCACCCACATAAATTGCTGGTAGATCTAATGTTGAAGCCACTACATGTGCTGACGGTCCAGTGGGGTTTAGAGTCTTCCTGTACAACCAGGCAGGTGTTCCTGCCACCCAAAGAGTTCTGATGACCCTGGGGACAGGTGTCATTTGTCTTGCACTTACCTTGGTGAAATCCCTCATGCTTTATCTTTGCATGCAATTTCTGCATGTGTTTTTGAGGTCTTAGGGCATCAGAATTACACATTTTGGGGGATTAGTTTGCTGGAAAACTTTTTTCAGTTTCTTTTCTTACTCTCTCTATTCTACCTGTTGCAGGCTTTTCTTCTTTGTTCTTTCAATCATAGATTTAGAAGTCACTTTCCCTTCTTCTGCTGTCCATGGAGAGAAGGAGAAATGACTTTTAGAAGACAAGACAGCTGACAAGGAGTGTGATTTTAAAACAGAGTCACAGACAAGACTGTTGGAAAGCAAAGTGCCTTTGGTGAGTGCAAAAGGAGTTATGACTGATCCTTGTGGTAATCAGTGTACTTTGTAGCAGTTCCTGATTGGGGTAGCCAAACCTCACTGGTTCTTATGACCCATATGCTGCCACTGCTGGGGAAATACTTCACTATTAACTTTTTTGAACATAGATAACTCAACTGCAAATCAGTTTTTTACTCTAAAGTAATGCCAGTACTACCAAGTAATGACAGACAGCCCAGCAGAACCAAAACCTGATGCTTATTCAGTTTGCCTGATTCTGTGACCTGCTGTTCTTCATGTGGTGTGGATGCTTTTCTTTCCTGCTCTGCATGGGCAGCTTCTCCCTTCAGGGGCACACAGAGGAGGGCCGTCACCTCTCTCCTGACTGTTCTGCCACCCAGCAAGGCCTCTGTTCTTCTGAACCCCCACACTGTTTGACAGTAAGAAGAAAGAGGCAAACTCTCTTCTCTAAGAGAACAAAGCCATTTTGTGTTTCAGTCTTCTTGTTTTTATCCCCCAGAGATTATACAGAATACTTCCCTCAAACATTTCTTGGTTTTGAAACTTAATATCGGTGAGACTTTGGTTGTTTCTAGTAAAGACTGGAGAAAATCAGACTCACAAATTCTCCATAAAATAGAGGTAGATGTGACAAACTGTGATTTCGAAGATGCTGTGATTCAGAGAAGAGTTAAGAATGTGAACAGACAAGAGGAAGAATAGACTTGGTTTTGTTAGGATTCATGACACAATCTGTACAACTGCAGATACATTTGTATAGAAATTATGTGAGTGCACTGACTGACGATCCAGCAAGTTCCATTAAGTTGCCAGGAAATGAAAGGTTTCACTGGATTTGTGCATGGATCTGGTCAGATGCTTTCAGAAAGGGATACACGGCATTGCAGTGCAAACCAGCAAAATGTGTTGGTGATGCCTCTCCTTTTCTCAGTGGTAACACCCAGGATATACTGTCTGTATGATAGTATAGTTTGTGTGCACTGAATTTCTCGACATAAATTTCCCATACAGAAAACAGCTGGTCATGGTGTTAGGACCTAGATTTCAACGTTTCTGGCTCAATGTGCTGTGCAACTGGTTTTTCTCAAGTGAAATCCTTGTTTGATCCTTTTGCTAGTATTCATGGTAGTGACTTTCAGTTCTCTTGCTACACCTAAGGCAAGAGTTAAACTGCCAATTTTAAAATAATTAAATTTTTTTTGTTATTTTTTACTTCCTTGCTACAATATTTGGATTGTGTGGTAGGTGGAAAAGTTGACAACATATTTTCCTTCTGTTTCACCATGTTCCAAGAGATCTGGTTATTCACAGGTGTGCGTAGCATGGGTACATTTTCCTTTTTCAAATCTTTCAACTCTTATTCTTTCCTCCCTCCAACCTCTCTCAGTTTTTTTTTTTTTTCTTCTATTACCTCTTTATTTGTTGTGGTGAGTTTGTGCAGGGCTTTTTAAACCTCATCACTTGCCAACTGTCATCTTTTTCATCCAATCTCAACTTCTGTCATTTCCTTCTTGCTTCAGGAAGTACCTGATTCGCCTGTCTTTCACAACCTGTCTACTGATTTTCCACAATGTTTTTCAGTGCACCAATCAGCAGTTTTCAATTTTACTCCAAAAACATGTTTTTTTCCATGGTCTTCCAGCAAGATTTTAATCTGTTATCCTACCCATGCATTACTGTGTCCTTTTACCTTCACCTGGCTTTTATCAGGCTGTAGTGTGCAGCTTCCAAAACTCCGTACACAAGACAACATTTTCAAGCTGAGCAAAGTTGGGTTTGTTTGGTTTTTTTTCAAGTTGAGTTAATTTTACATTATGAAATAAAGCATAAACTTACAGACTTTGTAGAAAATGCTTTTTATTCAGAAACATTATAATGTCCCAGTGGGTTTGTGTCTTTGCATCATGAGTTTCATGCCTTCCTTCTGTTTTTGTTTGGATCTTAGAAAGCTGAAAAGCATCTGCTTGGGTAGGGGTGGAGGGAATCACACCATGGGACCTATTAGTACTAAAATTGCTATCTTAAGCTGTAGCAGAACTGGGAATTTGAAAGCAGTTTCCCATACCAAAGGTAAGTGTACAGCATGTAACCCTGTCATTTGCCAACCTCACTTTATCGCTTATAATTTCCTTATTAAAAATCTTCAGATTTCTTCTCCTGTAGGGCCATATGAAAATTGCAGTACAAGCATGACAATTGGCACATGTCTATGGACTATTTTGAGGTTTGGGGTAGAGCAGAGAAGGAGCTTTCTGATCCCAGATACTAAATTGAAAAAAACCTTTAAAGAAATGGATCAAACTGCACTGTAAAACCCCTAAGGTTTTGCTGGCATTTCTCCTACTGATGGGTTTTATCCCAAGCTATGCTGTTCTGAGAGGTACTTTCTAGTCATGACCGGGCTGGAACTATTTGGTTTGCCCTCCAGCTCAAATTGCTCGTTTCCCTCCCCAGTGCCTATCTCTTCTGCTGCTTTGCTTTCTTGATCTGTGGTTAGTAATCTGATTCTCTCTTAGCCTTCATTTTATTATGCTAAGCAAAACAGGCTCTTTTAGTGTGCCCTCATAACAGGCTTGCCACTCTCCCTGTGCTCCAAGTAATCCTCCTGTCTACCTGTAAAAGCTTCTGCATATACAGTTCAGCTGGAGCTGCATGTCCCCAGCATGCCTGAAAACCAAGCTTGTCTGCAGGTTAGTTGTTCAATTTTTTAAAAGGTGATGCTTGTAATCACAGAATTTAGGTGGTATTAGCATGGATGTTTTGGAGAGATAATGCTGGTGCTGCCACAGAGACCCAGCACCGTCCTGTCCTTGCTGTTCGTTCCCTAGGCATGTGCCTTGTGCCAGTGTCACAAAGGTGGCCTATCTTTTATGTATTCCATCATGCAGCTATTAAAATAACACCAGTAGGCATTATAAAATAATAATGAATAATAATGATCCCAGGAGTAGCCTGCCCCTCCATTAGCTCAGCTGGAGGTTAAGATAAATTGTAGCACATTTTAGTTAAGAGTTTAAAGTCAGTGGGGGATACGAGACAGCCCTGCTCTATGCAGATGCTTCACACATGGATGTCTGCAAAGCTGTGTCTCTGCTGACTTGCCTGTTTAACAGGCATCTTGGCTGCCATGAGATCTCCCTATTAAGCTGTTTTTGTGTCTGGTTATCAAGGCACAGGAAGAAAACAAATGTGTACTCCTGTCTCTGTAATCCAGGGTGCTAATGGATGCTTCATGGAAAATCTTTTAGTAGAAAAGAATTGGCAAAAATGTAGAAAATCTCATGGACATCTCTTGGGTGATTTCTGTCCTTACTCATTACTCATGATATCTGCAAGTAGAAAGAGCCGTTACAAATCACATGTTGTCTCAACAGCACAGGAAATGAAAATATTTGAAAATCGAGACGAATATACAAAGCTGTTGCCCCAAGTCTCTTCCACAAAAACTTAATGTCCACAGGTGGGGATTGTTTGCAGCACTTTTCTCTGAATACATATAAGGTGTTGTGAAGCCTTGCAGTTACTTGGATCGGACAAATGTCATATATATTTTTTCTGTGCTGTCAGTGGTAGTGAGACAGCCAGACCCGACCCATATGTCAGCTGGCTATGCATTTTGTTTGGTTTTTGGCTGCTAGGATCATGCATAGTACTCCCATTGGCAGCACAACAAAGCTGCTTCCAAATTAAAAATAATTTCACGTGTTCCTGAAGGAAATACCAAGAAGTAACATCTCTGATAATCCAATAAATGGCTTTTCCCCTGCTTATACTCCTCACTTCTCACATGGGGGAAGTATAAAAGAAGAGCATTTTTCTTATTTTAGGAATTTTCCAGTCATTGTGGAATCATAGAAAAAAGGTGTGGAAGAGACTAGTGAAAACTAATGAGGAAGCTGCATCATGCATGAGGCCACCAGTAACGAACTGCATGATCACTTCAGTTAGTTTGTGCATGCTGGTGAAATATTATTGGTTTTACTATCATTTATTTCACAGCTTTGCCTATCTCTCAGCTGTAATTATCATTCCATCGGGTTTCTGTCTAAGAAAGCAGAACCATCTGGGGAAATCAGCATTGCTTCACTCAGTCTCAGCTGGAATTAAAATGATCTGCTGTGAAGACGAAAGAGGAGGAAAAAATCTCAAGTATCTTGTCATGGGAATTAACCAGGTCTGTTGACCAGCATCTACATTTCAGTATGAGAAAGATATTTTATTTAATTGGATACTAGAACATACACTAGCATTACAGAAAGAAAAAAAAAAAAGGAGAAAGTTTGCTCCTGTTTTTATATAGCAGATATGCTGTCTTGAAATTGTGGGGCATATGTACTTTAATGAAAATAAATGAATTGTTTCTACTTATAAAGATGACAGGAGGAGGCCAGCATGTGTTAAAATCAGTGAAATATATTAATTCTGTTTCCTAAAATATGACCTCATATTCCCAAGACTGCAGAAATGGAGGGTGTGCAGTAAATTAGTCCAACAGCCTTTTACCTCTAGGTCTGAACCCTGCTTAGATCACCGAATGAAATGAATCTGCCTTCATCTGAAGCAAGTCTCCTCTGAATATTTATTGACATCAGAAAACTGTTTGGCATCTGGCACAATTTGACATGATTAATTGTCACTGTTCCAAGAGAGCAGGGATACAGCTAGAGAAGAGGCGGAGGCGAAAGGTTGGAGGTGACTGTAGCGGCTCCGTAAGTGGAAGCCGGAGTGGTGGTGCCATTCTCCTGCGGCGCGCTCGAGGTCTTCCCGCGTGAGCCTGTGTATCTTGGGCCGCTGCCGCGCGCCAGGTCACCATGAGCCTGCCCCTCAACCCCAAGCCCTTCCTGAACAGGCTGACAGGGAAGCCAGTGATGGTGAAGCTCAGGGTGGGGATGGAATACAAGGGCTGCCTTGTCTCCGTCCATGGCTACGTGGGCATGCAGCGTGCAAACACGGAGGAGTACATAGACGGTGCGTTGTGCGGACACCTGGGCAAAGTTTTGATAAGGTGCAATAATGGTTTGTACATCAGAGGTGTGGAAGAAGAGGAAGAAGATGGAGAAATGAGAGAATAGATGTTTTGTATAGCTGGAAATTTTTTTGTTTTGTTTTGTTTTCATAATTTTGTAACCTTGTGTTTATTTTTTTGGCATTATATTTTAACATGAAAAAAATATTTTTTTGGTCTCTTCAGCTTGGAGAAGAGGAGACTGAGGGGTGACCTCATTAGTGTTTATAAATATATAAAGGGTGAGTGTCAGGAGGATGGATCCAGGCTCTTCTCAGTGATGGCCAGTGATAGAACAAGGGGAAATGGTTCAAACTGGAACACAGAAGGTTCCATCTTAATATAAGGAGGAACTTTTTCACTGTGAGGGTGACGGATTACTAGAACAGGCTGCCCAGAGAGGCTGTGGAGTCTCCTTCTTTGGAGACTTTCAGACCAATCTGGACATGTTCCTATGTGATCTACTCTAGATGATTCTGCTCGGGCAGGGGGGTTGGACTGAGTGATCTCTCGAGGTCTCTTCCAGCTCCTAATATTCTGTGAAATATTGCTCTGTGAAGAGTGCTGTTGTTTTGTCTGGTAGCCTGCACAGTGACTCGTGATGCTGTCAGGCCTACTCTTTCCAAAACATGCTAATATTAGTATTAATAGTATATGTAAGTGAGCAGGATATTCCACAGACACATTAGCAAGACAGTCATTCAAAATGACCGTCTATCACACTCAATTCAGTAACAATGTCTTAATTGATGCTTCCTGCTTATAATTTGAATTTGTCTCATAAAATTATCAGTGACAGGAATACAATGGCCAAATTGCCAAATAATATGAGAATTAAAGTCACATCAGGAAATACTGTTAAATGAATTATTCTCTGAGTGCTGGAGCAAAAGAAGCCTGATGTTTCATGAATTTGTAACCAGTGTTTTGAGAGGATAGGATTTATTAAAGTCTGAGTTTTTCCTGTTAGAATGGTTCTGTCATTTCTCTCCTGAGCAGGCCCTACAGTACCTGGTAATGACTGTTTCGTTGCCTGCCTCTTGGTGATGACAACACTGCCTCTCCTCTATCCATCCTCAGTCATCAAAGAGCTGGTGGTGTATTGATGACACTGCGTGCGTAGCTGGGATAAGCTGGAATCAGAGCCTTTACTCAGTACTGCATTTTTTTATATTCTGCATTGCTCACATGATTCTCACTCTGGCTGCAGTGAGTCTGCAGTAAGGCAGATGAGACCTGGGTGGGAGAAAAACCCAAGCTCTCAGCCATAATGGCAGTGTGGATGTGACTTGCCTGGACCATTCAGCTCCAAGAACTGGAGCACAGCCTTTCTGTTGAATTTAGGTGACCCTGCTCAAAAGAGGGGCACTGACAGGTTTTTTTTTCACTACATAAGCCTTACTTCCCAATAAAAGCATGTTAACCATTCTGCATGAGCTGGGAGGAGCTCATATATATCTGGTTTTGCTCTTTTTAATGAGTTGGGGAATAGCAAATGATGACATCTGTCAATTTCTGGAAAATAAATTTGATTAAAGCCTGCATCAGGGCTGCTATCCAGTGTTAGCAAGGAAATGTTTTAACTGACAAAAAAACAAAGTAAGTAAGGCATTATTGCCACCAAAGTAAGGTTAGGGTTTTTATTTGGTTTTCTTTTTTGTTTGTTTGGGGGTTTTGTTAGGGTTTTTTGTGGGTTTTTTTTGTTTGTTTGTGTTTTTTTTTTTTTGGTTGGTTGGTTGGGTTTTGGTTTCTTTTCGATTATTTGCTTTAGAGCTGGAAGGAGACTGGTAGTTTACTGCACAAGAAGGTCAGAAAAAATGACTGAAGTTGCCAGCAAAAGTATGGGTGTAAAGTAATGTTTTCACCTATCAGATTTTACAGCATCTGAGCAGAACTCAAAAGCTGTAGGCTTCAAGTTTTGTAGAGTAGCTTTCCTCTGCCAAAACCTCTTGCTAGTTGGATGCCCTCAGTGGGTGTTCCTGGCACATGAAAACAACGGGAAAAAGAAAAAAAACTCACAGAAAATTACACTCCTATAATTTGTCTGTGATGCAAAAATATTAATAGGCAGCAGGGTTTGTTAGGGACACTTACTTTTGTACTTTTGTTTCCAATTGCTCTTGTTTATAGTGGAAACACTTAAGAGCTGCTTCTGTTTCCCCGGTTGAATCTTCCTATGTTGTTGTTTCAACTGCACTGCATGAAGAATAATGGAAAGAAGTGGGGCGGAAGAGCTTGTTTCTTCTCCTGCTGTTTTGTATTGCCACTTGAGGCGGCTGCACCATCTCCACGGGTAGGTATGCTGGCGTGTCCCTCTGAACGCGTGCAGGCATTTGTCCTTCTCAGGGAAAATGGCTTACTGTTTTGATGTGACTTGGTTCGAGTTTCAGAGTTATTTTATATTTTATGAAAGTATGGTTTCATTAAAATGCATCCCTTTATTAACAATTAAAGAGGTTTTTGTCACATGTATTATCTGCAATGAGGTAGCATTGAGCAATGACTTCATTGAGCACAGCACCTGTACCTCAGGGGCCCAGATGTTGAGGAAAGCTTCTCCTTTCCTGAGCGGCTAAGTGCCCTGCATCATGTGTAGCCTGGGGTGAGGGAATGAACGGCAGCACACAGACATCAGACAGGGGTCTTACAACTATGGGGTCGGTGATGAGCTATGCTTAAGAAGCCAAAGAATGAATTAATGTAATTAAATCGTGTGTTTGCAGCTATCCTGATCTCACTTTGCCAGTCAGGCCACCCGAGCCAGTGTGGACTGATTCTGACTTGTGACCTGATCCTACTAGTTGCATTTGAATGAGGCTACAGCCAACATTCCTAAGTAGGATTTGTTCTTCCCCTTTTTTTTTTGTTCTTTTAAAACAAATGGCTGCAAGCAGCAATGGCTGGCAAAACCACTGGCAAGTAAGCAAATTTACTTGCCAAGCAAACAATTGAAGTGCGGGCTTCGCTGCTTTATGCTTTTCTTGATGTTCTGTGACACAAGCTCTGTCCTGTTAAGCAGAGCGATGGGGTACTTAAGGGGTACTTTCTTTCCATGGTGGCTGGGGTTTACTTCAGGTGCAGTGCAACCATCAGAATTGAGACAGTTTAATTCAAGAAGGAAGGATCAATGCTTTTAGATAGGTGGTTCAGTCTATTCTGAGATACTGTGTGCAGATATTTAAATCAGGCTGTAAGAATATGGAGGGTGTAAACAAGTTCTCTTCGTGATTTGAGATGAATTCTCAGAACTGAAAGAGCAATCCATTGTCCTGTACATTTTATTTATTTGAAAAGAGGTTGTTCTGGTACTCACGTGTTTTGAAGACTCGTTCTCCGAATCCCATACACAGAGGATGCAAGCTCTTTCTTGGGAAGGGCAAAGTTACATATTTGCAGAGAATGGCAAGGGGAGAAGTGTGGCAGGTCTTGACAGACATACAGTCAACTTCAAAGAGTGTCTGCAACAAGGCTAAAGCAGGCTGAGGAGCTGGTAAGTTGTGTCACATAAGTGGGTAGCTCACGTGGGTGAAATTTTAGAGACACTAAAGTTTTTTAACACACCCCCTTGGATGATGAGACAAACAATGCTAATGAGCTACGCCCCTCCCGCCCCCCCAAACTTGCAGTGTTCCTCATATTAAAAAGTGCTCTCTCGGAACCACTCCCCTTTCAGTGTTTTTTCTTTTGCAGATTTAGGTTTGGATGTGATCTGTGATGGCAGAATATCCTGACAAAACAGCTGACCTCTCAGTCCATTTTCAGAATGAAAATGTCTTGAAATTGGGCCAAAAGCAACATCAGAGTATGCAGTTTGGAGCAGTTTCTTGATTGTAGATGGGTGTTTCCCACTGAATTCCCGGTGGGTTTGATGTGTGTGTATAGAATTCACTGTTAGATGGGACAGAGTGATGTACATTATGTAACTGTTTGGCTCACACAAGCAGTGGCTGGTACATCTTGCAAACAGTTGCTACGGTTTGGTCATTAAGAGATCTGGCTCATTTAAGCAAATTCAGGGCTCTGAAAGCACCAATTAGCTTTAATGGCTGTGATCAGCCTCATGCTGGAGCCACCCCACACCCCGGTCTGTTCAATACTTCAGGAGCTATATTTAAGCCCCACTATGGGTTTTACTCTTGACTTGGGCTACGCTGTAGGTGTACTGGTCCTGCTTGTTCTTTCCATGGGTGGACTTGCTGCCTTGCTTTTGCTTGAGCTGCCTATGGGGCACCTTGCTGTCACTGTTCACGCTTGCCAGGCTCTGGTGCTATGAGCACGGTGGGTGAGGCTGTAGCCCAACCTGTGTTCGGCTGCTCTCAGCTCACCTTCTCCCTTGGAACTGCCCTGTTGTTGGTGCTCCCTGCAGGTAGGAGACTGCCCATGGCTTATCTAATTGTATGCATTTTCAGTGCTGTTATTCTATTCTACGTGACTTCTCTACAAAGTGTGGCACAAATTAAAGGGTTGTAACAGCTAACTTGGTAACAGTGCTCCGAGGGTAAAATTGCTGCGTCCAAAAAACTTCTGTTGCTTTCAACAAAAATCAAAGTAGTTTAAAGTAGTAATTCACGTGGCTTAAAGACTAGTAAGACAGTTGAAGGGGTTAGCAGTGGAAAATGCTGATGAAACACACACCAAGCCTCCCCCCCACCCCAATCTACTAATGTTTACTTTTAAAAATTAATTTGGAGATGGGCAGTTTCATCATGTTTGAAATGCAAACACTAAATTTAGCTGCTTCATCATTATTTTTTGTTATTGATTCTCCTAATTCTTTAACTGGGCTAGCCCAGTTACCTTGGCTGTATGCTTTCTGAATGATAAGCAGCGTCACCTATCTATCTTCACAAAAAGGAAGAAAAACATAAGGAAAAGGGGGAGGTGGAGGTTTTAAGGCTTTGGGAGGTGGGGGAGTGAGTGGCTCTGCGCAGACCTAGGAGCCCTGGGGGTGTCTTCCTGCAGCCACTGCAGTCCCCAGGCCTGTGTGAAGAAAATGAGGCTGGGTACAGGAGGCAGGGTATGAGGCACTCTCAGATGATAAAATTTGCATTTTATTCACCTCCTGTTGCACGTATCGCACACTGAGCCCAGAGTTGGTGCCCCCGTGGGCAGGATGTAGAAGAGGAATGAGATGGTCCTGAGCAGAGAGTTTCTCATGGCTACGTTGTTGGTAGCAGAGAACAGGGAACACTTAATGCCACCTGCTGTAGCTTTTCCAAACACGCCGGGGCTCCCTAGCTATTTCAGTTCCCGTACAAAGTTTGGGGGCCCAACAGTGGCTCTATACACATGCTGTTTTCATGGGCTGCAATCTCCTAACAATTTATGATGTGGGAGATTTACTTGCAGCAACTTAGATGTGATTGCCAAAGAACATAATTTGGCAGCCTGTGCTGAGGACTCTGGCTTTTAATGCCCCTGCTGTGCACTGTCACTCTACTGCCATAACACAACAACCCTTTGGTAGCTGCTTGCGCAGTTTGGAGCCACCCTGAATGGAGTCAGAAATCATCCACGTAATGCTGTGGGTATGCTTAAAGCATTGAAGTCTGTTCAGAAAATTAAACAGCTTGTGGGCTTTCCTGCGTTTGTTCTTTTTGTTTGGTTGGTTTTGTGTGGATTTTTTTGTCATTTATGTGGTTATGTGGTGGTTTTGGTTTTGTGTGGCTTTGTTTTCTAAGACAATTTGATTTATTTAGAGGAAAAAAAAACCCAAACAACCCACAAACCAGTATATTTATCCAAAAAATCATCTGTGGCTCACCAACAAAGAGAGTTGGCAAGCCAAATTACCCTTGTTTCTTACCTGTTATCACAAGCAAAGTGTTTAACCATAACACACAACTATGTGTTTATTTGGTTGCTTCAAAGTGATACTTGAGAGAAAAGCCAAATCTATACACAACCATTTACCAGTTCTGCCATTGGATTTAATAAATGCTGTTTGAGCTTAAATTCCCTTGCTGGCTTATTTTGGGGATTGCCAACCACTGTGAAATCTGAAAGTTTAAGAGAAGAAACTATGAAAGGGAATAGCTAATTTCTTTACTCTAGCTGCTGTTTCATTGCATCGATTAATCTACATTTGCAAGTTCCTTCAATTTATGAAAAATTATTGGAGTGGCAGTGTGCAGTATGCATAGCTGAAAGCTGGATTTTAATAAATGTGGGCTATTTAGTACATAGACTGGCCTTTGAAATCCATCAAAGCTTGTCCAGGCCATTCTGAATAATTTTAAAAAATCTGTGTATAATTAATGAAAAATGCTATCAGATCTTTTGCTTGTGGGCTGTCATCATTATTTCCAGCAAATGTGAGGTTTGTACAGCAGACTGGATTAAAATTTCTGTCCCCCTCCTCTAGACTGGCTCTGCTTGCACACTAGTATGATTTATCTTTGCAAAATATAAATTGATAAATGGCAAACAGTTTTTCAATAGTATACCTGAACTATAGATATAATTAAATAATGTGGCTAGCGGTAGTCAGTATCTGGAATGTATTTCAAACAATATGCCTTGGCATGTTCAGATTTCTGTTTGATGAAGTAAAGCTGCAGCCTAAAAAAAAAAAAAGCTACTTGAAAGGTTTAATCCAGAATGTTGTCCTCATCACTAAAAACCTGAGTGTAATATTGACTTATATCAAATTTGTAATGAGGTAATTTGTCATAAGGCCTTGATTGTTACAGTCACAGACACCATGTTGAGTTATGGCTGGCTATTAACTGGACGTTGTTCAGTGGATAAGTGCTCTTGGCACATCTGTTAGTCCTTGTCCACCCAAGCAGAGCTTTTGTAAACTCTGTGTGAAATTAAGAATGTCTGGGAGACACTGTTGCAGTGGGATAAGTGTCCTGATGCACTAATAACAGGATATTTTTGAAACTTTGTGGAACATGTTCTTGATTGAATCACTTTGTATTTATTCACATTCTGCTAATGTTTGTTGGAAATATTTAACCAACGTTGTACCCTGCTCCCATCTTGTGAAGAGGAGGGGAGTGTGTGGGGAGGTGAATTTTAAAGAATCTCTTGAAAGTCATGAGCTGCAGAATTTTTGATGGTGAGAGAGAAGGCAGTTCTAGCTAAAGGTACCTCATAGGGAACCTGTGAGCAGGCTTTCCTCCTTTGATGATCAGCTGAGGAAACAGCTGCTGTTCCTTCTGAGTCAATAAAAGACTGAATCTTGTCTGCCCTACTCTAAACATTTGATTACTTCCACTTAATAATAATACTTTTTTTTTTTAAATAACTAACCTTCTGAGAAGCAGCTGAGGGAGCTGGGGTTGTTTAGTCTGGAGAAGAGAAGGCTGAGGGGAGACCTTATCCCTGCCTACAATTATCTGAAAGGAGGTTGTAGTGAGGTGGGCAATGGTCTCTTCAACCAAGCAACAGGTGAGAGGACAAGGGGAAATGGCCTCAAGCTGGGCCAGGGCAGGTTCAGATTAGATGTTAGGAAGAAATTCTTCACCAGAAGAGTTCTTGTGATGTGGAACAGGCTGCCCAGGGAGGTGGCTGAGTCACCATACCTGGATGTATTTAAAAGACAAAGTAGATGAGATGCTTAGGGATATGATTTAGGAGAGGATGTTTATGGTTGGACTTGATCTTAATGGTGCTTTCCGAGCTTCTGAGTCTGTGAAATGCTCTACAGGAATGTCCAAAATGGGCAAGAAAAGGACAGAAAGGAGATACCTATATATAACTACCAAAATTCCCTTTTTTTAGATTTATAATAGGTAAATATATGGTAGAGATATAAATTTATATAGCAATATGAATACATTATAAAAATTATAAAGACAATCTATTTGTCGTAGTGAAGCAGACAGTAATATTCAATGACATCTGTTTATATTAAAAAAAAAAAAATTGGCCCTAGTTTCAACTTAAAACTTCTACCTTTGGAGCAGCTTGTCTGAAGTTTACCAGGCTAATGTGAAACCTTCTGAGTTTTCCCTTAAACATATTTTTCTCTGAAATATTTTTGGTGCCCTGTACTGGTTTTTAATCTTGCCAAGTCATTTTAAGAAAAAAATAATGACAGAAGGGAATGTATTTAATTGTGGAGAATCTAGAAGTGGAGTCTGTGAATATGAAATGAAGCTAATACCCATTCCCAGTATTGCCCAGTCCCACTGGTCGCATCCATGGTGCTGTGCTGGGCCTGGCCAGGCATTCCCCTGGTTGACAGACCTGGGGCCCAGATTTCCTCTGCCTGTCACTTAAATTTCCAAATAATTATTAAAGAAGGGCTTCTGCCACATTCCTGAGGCTCAATAGGAAGTGACTGTGCTCAAGTAAAGATAATAGGTTATTTTTATCTGGAAAGTTCTCTCCTTTGGTGGGTGTTTTATCCTTCCGCCCTAGCACTCAGCCTCCCTTCAGCCCCTGTGGGATGGATTAGGGTATTCTCTATAGGTAATGCCTCTGCTTTCAGTTAGACTATCTGGAAGTATGTATAGACTTTGCATAACAGTATTTTTTATATAAATGTTGTTGTATAAATGTTTATTTAAAAAAATACTTCAGTCACAAACCCTTAACAGTTGATAGAACCTATAAATAAGTAAAGGATGGAGGGGTAAGTGAAGCCAAGATGACTCTGACAAATCTCCCACTTAGTATTACACCTCCTTCATTTCTAACTAGATACACAGAGGCCACCATTAGCTTCCACCCCACCTGTTCTGGTGCCCCGGGATGTTGATGCCTGAGCAACCTTTTCCACATTTTGCAGTGCAACGGTGTTAGTGGCCAGTGGTATGTGTCTTTGCTTGATGTTACTTCTGTTTTAATTGATTCCCACCTAATCTCTGGCCAGTTTGGAAGAGGAGTCTGCCTTTGTATATGTGCAAGGTCATCTCCACTGAGTGTACCATGCTAAGCTGATCTACAAATATAAAATTGTAAACATAAACTTTTACTATTGTTCAGTGTATGTTTACAATTTACTGACTATCTGTGGAGCCTCTATTAACCAGTCTAAACAGGAAGAGATGTTTTGCAAGTAGAAGAAGGAATTTTACACCACTGGCCTTGATCACGAACTATGATTTTATTTAAGTCAGTTCTTCCTGGCATCTCTCCTTTCTCACTGGTTATAAAGCCCAACCCATATTATGCTAACACTGGCAAAGTGTATCATGTTAGCTGCACCACTAAATAAAACAAACCCTAATATTTTATGGTTTTAGTTGAAGTTTAGTGGTTGAAATGTCAATCTTGTAGCTTATTAAGCTCTTAAAGTGTTCAGAGTTTATATGAAAAAGATTATGACTTCTTGATTAAAAATGAACTATTTTAGTCTTGGAAACTACTCCTTAATTAAAAAGTAAATCATATTATATGTTCACTCTGATGAACTGATAATAATTGGAAATTATTATTTTATTACCTTACTTATCAATAAAATGGAATAGTATTTGTGAGTGGGAAATAAAAAAATAACCTTAAAATTCCGTCTTGGTGATAGGTTCTTTAATGTGTATAAGCATAGGCATTACTTTTTGTCGATTGTGGCTTAACACTTTTACTATATTGAATGTCATATAGAAAGAGAAAATTATTTTCCATCACATTTAAATATTATTCTGTAATAAAACTTGACTGTACCATTAAATCTTCAGGAACTATTAACTGCTTTTACAGTAAAGGAATTTACATTTGGGCATACTGTAGCTGTTAGCTAAAGTACAGGAAGCTTGGGTTTTGGTCTTAACTCCATAATGAAGGAATTTTGTCTTTTTTTCTCAGTATAAGATACTGTCCAGCCTGCAGATAAGGTGACAGTGCAAAGCTGTTGTCGGTGCTGTGCATACAGGTGTGGTAGGACTGCTAGTCTTTCACCAGTTTTTCATTCCAAAACAATTTTGAGGGCTGTTCAGAAGCACGTAGCATTAGGTGTCTGAGCTTGTGGGTCGGCCTTATTTGTAAGCAAGAAGGCTTATGCAAATATGGAGATGTGTTATGCTGCCAGGTTGGAGAATGTTGTTCTCTAATATTTCATAGTTGAGTGCATATGCAGGAGCAGCTACTTCTTTAATAATGAGAACCTGAAGCTGAGTGTGGAGTGAAACTACCTGTGTACCCAAGTAGAGTAAGGATATGGAATTTATTCATCTAAATGTGATTTCAGAATCAGGGGACTCTTAGTGTAAATGATGCACGTCAGAGGACATAACCCAGTTTTGCGTAGTAGAAGCTTTGGATAATGCAAACGCAGGTAAACATGTCCCCAGCATATTGAAGCAAAGAACGTGATAAGTATTAGCCAATTTTGACAAATAATTATCAGCAACGAACTATGTAAAGAATGTGGGAAGTTCCTGCTAAAGGACTAGAGCGTTAGCACATTGTGGGAATTGTAATATGTCAGAAGAAACGACTTAACTCTGAGAGAGGAGGGACAAAGAGGGAGGAAGAAGGACAGGACGGCACCTCAAGTCTGCAGAGCCAGCTCCACGGCTTTGTTAGCAAGACAAAAGCTAAAGTTCACCAAAAGGACATGTAATGAAGAGGAGTAAATGATGTAAACAACCATCAAGTATCTTTGAGGTCTACCAAGAAATTATAATGTGCTGCGCGAGTGGGTGATAATTAGCTCTCACAATGGAAAAGCAACAATTTCTTGGAAACTCTATGAATATACATGTATGTCTTCTATATAAGCTGTGCAACTAACCCTTTTGGGGTGCACATTACGAGGAGCAATCTCCTCAGCGTCCCCCTCTGCGATAAAGAATACCTGCTTAATAGTCACCAAGACTATTGAGTTTTAATTTCGGCTTTTCACGGCATCAGTTCTGGCGCCCCAGATGCCCAGGACCCTCTTTGCTCAGCTGCAGTACCTGCTGAGAACAGGACTGCCTTGGGTGCTCCTGGGATTTCCCAGAGGGACTTGGATCATTGCGGGAGGAGACAAGGACCACCTAAAGGAATAAGGTATTCTTTAAAACTTTCTGGGTTTCTATTCTGAAGTTTGGGACAGGTCATTAAAGGGTTTCCACAACTCGTAGGAGACATCCTACGCACCCCACGTATAGCAGGTTACTAGTGCCTGATGGTATATAATGGGTACAACGCCCGCGTAAGTGTTTGTACTTCTGGTTGGTGCACACTCATTGTGAAGTGGAGCACTCTGGTATTTGGCACGTTGGGTACAGGCACAGGTTGAGGTACGTACGTCTGACATAACGTACTCTGGCGGTATTGATTTATTTGTATTGGCCTTGGATAGTGTTTCTGTGGGTAAAACTTGATTGGGATATTTGTTGTGATTGTGACAGTGGCTGCCTTCTGCCTCACAGGGGGACAGATACACTCTGGGAACCCATCAAGCAGAAACAGCACTGATAGAGGGAGAGGTGGTCTAAGTGCCCCATCTAGAGGAAATCACCCCCTCCTGAAAGATCGGCGTGCTTATTGCCGGCAAATGGGGCGTTGGAAAAAGGACTGCCCGAGGCTGGGCAAGCCGGTGGTGATGAAAAAGTGCAGCTAGGAGGGGAAGGGGAAGAAAAGAAACCCGTAGGGCGCATATTTATTTTTATTATTATTTTTAGTAGGAGATCAAAAAGGGATAAAGGGCCCAAGTACAACTTTTTACAGTATGGACCGTTAGTGGAATGTGAATCAGAGTATAACACCCCCATCCTACCCGTAAAGAAGCCAGACAGGACTTCCCGAGTGGTACAGATTTAAGGAGCGGGGAGTAAGCAAGATTTTACGTTCTGTGCTGGCTAATCTCTATCCCTTACTGACTAAATTGAGAAATAATCAAGTGTGGTTTACAGTACTGGATTTGAAAGACGCATTCTTCTGTCTGCCTTTAGCCAAAGAAAGTAAAAAGTTATTGTTGCTTGTATTTAAATACAAACTTGTCTTTACCACATGTTTTTAAAATAACTGATGCACTAATTATCACAATTACAAGGTTTATGTATGGGGGAAAAAGCACTTCTTTCTACAATCCCTCTGTGTTCTGTTGAGAAATCATTGTGATCAAAATTGATGAGATTACAGATGGTTTTGGGAGTGAGAGTGATGTCCTAAACCTGTATCCTAATTTCAGTGAAGAAGCAAAGTAAAGAAGAACAAAGCAAAACTTTGTCTAGGAGAGGAGTTGTTTACGAAACTTTTCATAATAAGCAAACACAACAGGGATAAGGAAAGCTGGGCACAATAAATTGCTTTTTATTTCAACTTTCTCTTTATTCAGGTTTGCCCCTGGGTGGTATCCGTTGTTTCAGTGTGAATTTTCATTAGTGATGCCAAGAGATTTCGACAGAACTAAATGGGAACTGTTAGTGTCTCTCAAGCTCAAACCAATTTCTCAGTCTTCTGATTTTGGTCAAAATAATCCCTTTTAGGGGATCCTTGTAGCCTGTGGGAGAAAAAAATAATATCTGATCGCTGACCTGTGAGTGAGTAGTCATAATTTCTCTGATGGTAAGCCTGCCAAAACATACTTGGAAGCCAAAAACTGAACTCACAGGTACTGATGTCAGATGCAATATTAAGCTTGTATGAATTTATGTAGGTAAAATAATCTGAAAAATGATGTATTTTAGCTTAAGTTCTGTTATCTAAAGATGATTTTTTTTTCTATTTGAAAGGTTTTGTTTTTTGTTTTTGTTTTTGTTTTTTAATTTTCCTTTTAGAGCAGAGTAAGGAGAAATCATGCATCTGTGATGCAAGATAGTCATGGTATAGTAAAGGGTTGCTGAAGCCACACAGCATTTAAGTAAATCTGTGTTCCACTGAAGGGATATTTGAAGTAGAATCTTGGTCACGGTGGTCTTATCAAAAAGCAAGTGTCAGATGCAATTAGGCTATTTCCCATTTAGTATAGAAATATTAACTCATTTCCACTGCAGCTTAATATTCCAAGTGTCCATGGTGACTGCTCAGTGTATGTGTGTGTGGGGGGGTGGTGTAGAGGAGTACAAATGGGAATACTCTGACCCCTTTCAGCCTTTCCCAAAGCACTCTTCATGCTTGGTGGCTTGATCAAGGAGAGCTTTGCAGGACCCCTCCTTCTGCAAGTCACGACAAACTGAACCATGCCACTTCAAAGACATGAAGTGTGCTTGTGAGATCTTGAGATCCATGCAGGAGTAGGGTTCTCCCTAGGGACAGGAAAAGAGGAGAAACATGGAGCTGGATGGTTTGATTCTGCAGCATCTGACACAGCGCACTCCGTATTGCTAGTATTGAGTATGTATCAAAAGATCCATGTGTTGAGGATTGATCATAGAAATACTGTCCAAAGCCAACACTTATTTTTGAGTATTGTCCAAAGCCAACACTTACTATTTTCCAACCTGTTGGAGTCTAGTGCTGTCTCAGTGCTGCATTGTGCCCAGTGTCCTGAGAGGTTCCCCCGTGACTTTTGAATAGTGTTGAAATCCAGTATTTTGGTTTGGAAACTGAATAGCTGAGAATGTAAAGCACATAGAACTTGTATGATTCCAACTTTTATGTAATGTATAACTGCAGAGAGCCTGTATGATCCAAATGACATTAAATTACACTTTTCTGCATTGATGAAAGGAATTTCAGCATTTGTTTTATGTACCTTTATTACCCATTCGGATATCTTTGAGTGTATTGTAGCTTAGGAATGGCTGAATTAATTGGGCATTCTGTGTTTTCTGTTTCATAACGTGTCAGCTAACGGAATAAGTCTCAAACTGGCTTTAGTATGAACCAGATTCTGACTCTGTGTGTTGATTCAGTAGACTTAGGTAGTGGGGACAGGTGCCCTAGTTTGCTTTCACATATGTAGCTATTTTGCTTTGCTCCTTTCAGCTAGCTTCTGACCTTTTAAATTTCAAAGTTGAAATCATCCAGGTATCTCCCTAACTTACTTAAGCTTATTCACAATTTAAATATGAAACTTATTTGCCAACAGTTTTGGAAAGAGAATGCTAAAAATGTTCATTCCATTACACTGGCACAATCATGCATCAATATCTGGCTTGCTTCTTTATCTGCAACTCCAATGTTTCAGGACTCTGTCGTGGGTTTGCAACATGACTTCTTTTAAGAAGCTGCTAGAAAGTTTAAGGGTCCAACAAAGTAAATACCAGCTGCCAAACTCCCAAACCCTGTTACTGACAAGGCCAGCCAGGCCAGTCAGCGCCTGTCACAGCACCTCTGGGAATCATATTTTAGAGACAGAAAAATGCAAACAGCCACATTTTTTTTCACCAGAGAACAGAGTGAAAAGATGTAAGAAACTTTGCAGACACCAAGGTCAGTGAAGGAGGGAGAGAAGGCACTGAGAGAACATTCTCTGTGGCCTGTGGAGAATACCATGGTGAAGCGGGTTTCCCCCTGCAGCCCATCGAGGATGAAGAAACCCCACTTGTAGCCCATAGAGAGGTACCTGGGCCAGGCAGGAGCCCACCATGGAGCAGGTGGAGGAATATGGAAGAATCTGTGACCTACATCGGAGCAAGCCCCTGACAGCACCTGCAGCCCCTGGAGAGAGATGAGGCAGAGAGAGAGACAGAGGCTCACGCTGGAGCAGGTTTGCTGGGAGTGCTTGTGACTCTCTGGGTTCCAGCTGGGGCCAGCAGCTCCAAAGCCTCTCAACATGTATTTTCCTCCCTGTCAGCTAAGAGGGGAGTGATAGAGCAGCTCTGGTGGGAGTTTGGCCTCCAGCCAGCATCAAACCACCACAGACTCTAAGCATTTTTGGGTTTTAATTCTCTGTGCAGATACATGCCTTTGAATGTCTCTACAGTGAGACTGAGACACTGAAAATCCTGTTTGTGTATGGCCTGCATAAATTCACCAGTAGTTTGGTAGCATTACTAAGAGTGAAGGTGGGATTTACTAAGGACACTGTAGTCTTTTTGTTATGGTTTCAGTGGTGTGGACTCCATCCCGGGAGATACAAATACATTCAGGAATATGTGGAATATTGTACAGTGTGCAAGAGGGAGGTGCTAAGAAGTCTAAAAGGCCCATAGCTTGGTTTACACAATAGATTTGCTAAAGACCCTGTCTGCAGAGTGGTGGTGGGATGCTAGTATGCTCTTGCCACAAAGCAAAAACTTACATATGATATCTGTAGTGTATCTCCTGCTTCTTTTATGGTTTGCTTTGATCCACTGATAATATTTCTTAACACCTCTTATGCATGTCAATTTATTGTTCTTTAGAAATAAGGAAACAATAGTAGTTTTCTCCCCTTGCCCTCAGATTTCATTCCTAAACTACTCTTATTCCTAAACTAATCTAGTATCACCATCCCTTTCAAGCATTGCATAAACTTATATAATAAAAACCACTTGGTGTTTTTCTGCTTGATACTCAGGTAAACTTAGTGACTAGACTACAAATTCTTCAGTATCTTTAATATACTTCCTTGGTTTCTTACCAAGATACTTTCATCAAATTTGAGCGCTCTGAATGAGTATGAATTGATGGGTTTAGATACTAGTGATAGAGTGTGCTTTGACCTCCTTGTTTAAATATTCACAGGGTTTTAATGCTTGGAGTTTTAATAACTGGTCAGTAGTGACATAGTTGGTAATTTACAATAAAGAATGCAGCTGATTCTATGTTAAAATTAATTTTTACATAGATATTTTTAAAATAATCCCCTTAAATTATTGGGTTTGCTGTTACTTGCAGAGAGATTGTAGGGTAATTTATGTATGCACAATATTCTCTTCATACAGAAAATTTCCAAGAAATAGAAACAAATCTCAAGAACGCTGTAGTCATTTAAGAGTGAAGACAATTTCTTACTTAATCATATATTTTTTTCATTTTAAATGCTGAGCAGCAGTTTATTTTGTGGAATTGTTTTTTTTTTTTTTTCCCTCAGCTAAAATTGTAAGCTGCCATACAAATATTTGTTCAGGCTTAGTTCCAAAGTGACAGAGCAGTGTTTCATGTATAGTACTCTATTGATGGAACAATTTGATTGAAGTCCATAGTGCTCTGACAATGGAAGGAGTTGTTTCCAGGGGATTTCAAGCATCTTTTCAGCTATAGTTCTATAACGTGGCATATACATAACAGTTAACAGTGGAGACACATTATCTTTCAGTTTTAGTGTTCTCTTCCAAGATGCTCAGGAATGTGTTAAAATTACACATTGTTTTTTAAACAAATCTAAAACTCTGGTAAATCCATGAGTGTTTCAATGTAATGAGTAAGAGTTTAATCTCTGAAGTGAGCTTTCTGCTTCATTTGTCACTTACATGTTTCAGTCTCTTATACACAGTGGATCTGTGCCTGATATTTAAAACCAAAACAAAATAAAAGTCTTGTTACTGCTCTGTGCAAACTATGTGTGGTGGTTTGACCCTGGCTGGAGGCCAGACTCCCACCTAAGTCACTCTATCACTTCCCTCTTACCTGGACAGGGGAGAAAATGTCTTATTGAGAGGCTTTGGAGTCAAAATAAGGGCAGGGAGAGATCATTCCAGATATTCACAGAATAAAGGAAAGAAAATTAATTTATTACACTACACACACAGAGAAACCAGAATCGGATAATGAGAAGTACAAACAGATCTTAAAACACTATCCCCCACCCCTCCCTTCTTTGCAGACTTTATTCTCTCAGTCTCTTTTTCTCTCCACCAGCCGCACCTGCTGCCAGGGGCTTGCTCCAGTGCAGGTCACAGTATTTCCCAGATGTCTTCACCTGCTCCAGCATGGAGCCTCTCCTCTGCTGCAGGTGAGGTCTCTGCATCTTCCCTGGGCTGCAGGGGGACACCCACCCCACCATGGTTTTCTTCACCAGCTGCAGGGAATCTTCTCTCAGTGCCTCCTCCTCCCCTTCTTCACTGACCTTGGTGTCTGCAGAGTTTCTTACATCTTCCCACTCCCTTCTCTGTCAAGAAAACATGGCTGCTTGCAGTTTTTCTCTTAAACGTGCTAAGACCGTTGCTGGTTGGCTCAGCCTTGTCAGCGGCAGAATCTGGTATTTACTCTGTCAGGCCATGGGAAAGCTCCCAGCTGCTTCTTGCAGACACCACCCCTGCAGCCCCTCTCTATACCATAATCTTGCCCTGCAAAACCACAACACTATGTCTGTGATGAGCTGTAGGTAACTCTTATTTTTCTTTAGCTGTGCCCTTAAAGATAGCTTCATAAATGGGGGGACTGCAAAACAAAGGAAAGGGCCATCTTTTCTCATGTGAGGTGGGGATACTGGGATCAAGCATTTCTAGTGCTCTGTGCCTAGCTCTGCTGCAAATTATTGTCTGATTTTGCTCAAATAATGATAACTATTTAATTTCATATAAATTGTTGAGACTGTTATATGAATGTAATAATTTGACACTCCAACTGTGACAATCTGTGCTTGAAGAATTCCAAAATTGTTGAGTAGAAGCTGTTACATAAATTCAAAGATGATTTATTAGTGGACCTTTTCAATATAAATTTAAGGCAGATGTATGTGCCCAGCTACATTAAGTGATTTGTGGGCAGCCATGGCAACTTGACTGCTGTTATGTGTGTTGATGGTACACCTCAAACTGCTGTACCATGTAGTAACTTGGTCTCCCTCCTCTTTAATTATTAATTCCATTAATTTCTTTTTTTGCGAAGCAATATTTAAATATTATATAATATTCAAAATTTATCTGATCAACATTTCTAACATGATCATTTCTTTCACTGCAGATATTAAGGAAATCAAAAGAGCCACTGACTGCATAGAATTTGAAATAAAATATTTAAAATACTTAAGGTGTTTGGTATGTCACTTAGGCCAAGATATCTGCTAGAGTGACCTGGCTTGGTAAAATGATGAATACAGCTATGAGTTAACAGGTTTACCACTTGGAATTTTCTAGGGATGAATAGCTTCGGAAGAAAAAAACCAAACACAAGTATAAAAGAGTGGTAGTACTGAAAGATCTCTAGGTCACAAAAGAAGGTAAGAACTGTCTGTTGTGTTTCAAAGTAGATAGCAAGTTATGAGAGAATTTTTTTGTAATCCAAACTATCCTGCTGGGTCATTACATTCCTCATTGTTGCATCTTTCCTGGGCTAATTTGACTAGGAATTGCAACTGACAACATAAAATAGTGTTGGATAATTTCTTGCAGCAATTATGAAAGCATTTTCTGACATCAGAACCTCTTCTTTTCTTTTTCTTTTCCCTTTCCCTTCCCGCAGGCAAATGCACCTTTAATACATGAGACAGTTAAGAGGATCTGTGACACTCCTTTTGGATTCTGCTCACACAATGAAAAGGTGGAAAAGCACCACAAAGCAGCTGTTGCATAAATGGCCATTTCACCTTTCAGAGATCTGCTTCAACAGAAAGTGCGGTGGATGGACAAAGCTTACACAAAGAAATAATCAGCTCTTGGCTAGCTGAGGAGGAGGCCCTAACCTCTGAGACTCATGAGAGGTTTTTGAGTCAACCCTGTTATCCTTATAAGGCTGTAACAGTAGCAAGGAGTGTTGATCCTTTCATCCTGCAGCTTTAACATGGTTACTATCAAGAGCTCTGCAGATGCTTGAGACAAAAATGACCTTTGAGCTTGGAAAATCCCGGACATTCTGGACTTTCTTGATTGTCAGGGAAAAAAATAATGAAAGAAGTCAGCATTGGTTTGATAGATTGGTCTGTAACTCTAGCCTTTTAAAGGTCACCTTGGCAAAAACAGTCAAACAAATCAACTGATCTGGAAGATGCAAGTGCTAAAACTGTAAGGAGAAAACTTTTAAATAAACATTTAAAAAAAATTTTTTTTAAACCTTTGTGACATAAAATCTGCAGGTGATCTAAAGTAGCAGGAAACAATTGGAAGAGGCTACTGTAAAGTGAGACAGTTTCTGAACCTGCCCAGCATGAATTCCCATCCTGCAGATTCATGTGGGATCTGTTTCCATCAATCTTATTCCTTGCTGCTTCAGAAGATACTGTTCCAGAAAGAGGTAAGCTTGTTTTCTTTACTCCTAATCTGCAGCAGTTCATGAGAATGTAAGTGTGTTGGTACTTGGCAGTGAGGTTTGGTTTAGTTCAGTTTTTCCCTTCATATACGGAGTTACACCTTTATAAAAGTTATGGTTAAGTCTGCAACTTTTCAGAAGCTTATGGGTATCTTGATTGACACTTCCTTGAGATGTGTTATACCCAAGCCAAATAATCAGAAAGAGTGTGTACTGAATGTGCAGGGTATTTCCACTCTGGGAATTAAACTTTTGTGTTCATTTTTGGTAAGCACTGCGGTGTAAACACCTGGTGGAGTCATTGCAATGGTCGATTATATGGCACAGACTTTCAGACCAGAATTTGGTACTTCTGTATCTTGCACAGTGTTCTGTGGTGGAAATGTTTCACAGGCCATAAAGCTGCCCTTCCTGCCAGCTGCAGTTTTTGAAAAAACATTGCTTGCTGGGGGCTTGACTCTGCTCTCACTGAAGGGTATGTTCCATGTTTCAGATCTGTTTAGATGCTGCAGGTCCATTCAAAATTTCTACTCTATAATGAGGGCTCTCTTAAAAGCTGGACATACTTGGAGTCTTTATGTATTTGATATGACCATCAAATCAAAGTAAATAAGGTACCTAAGCAAAACATAATTGAAATTACCTGGTGGTTCTTTGATAGCTTGGCTAAGAAAAAAAATAGTGCTTCACTGAATATGTGTAAGCAGATGCCATAGATATCTTCTGACATTTGGAAGATTAAACAACAGGTGAGATGGAAATGGTTTTTCCCTTCCCTCCCTTTCAAAAACAGATATTTTGACTGGGGCAGATCTACTTCTTGTATCACAAACATGATGTGCTGAGTCTCAGGGAGAGGCACACTTTATTTAAAGTAGTGTTTCATAAAAAAAGATTAATTTCTCAGGCAAAAAGCAAAGCTTCCTGAAAGAACTGTGATGCTGATCCAATTCCATTACTTTCAAGCTTTTGATGCCTGCTGCAGTGTAATGTTGCCTCAGTAGCAAAAGGGACTTTTTCACTGATTGTAAAGAAGTTGTGACATTTCTCAAATTCATAATAGTTTCTCAGAAGTTCAAGCATTAACTCTTTTATGCTCTCATTCTTCTGAACTGAGAAAACCCTTTGTACCCTATACCAATTTATCTTTTACAGGTTGGTCAGTCATTACAGCTCATGCATACCACCAGCTCTCAATTCCTAGGAGTATGTGTAGCTTTGCTATGCTCTGTCTGTACAAATGCTTCAGCTCAGCCTTTCCTAGTTTTAATTATTGTCTTTTGCTTGAATTAATGGATTTTTGTATTAGCATAGCTGATATTAATGCAATTAAAACACTTAAGTACAGAGGAGCTCATATTCCAGAAAACGTTTGAGTGAGCTGAGAAGTGAGGCTGTTACTTTACTCTTCTGGTAATAAAGATATGCTATTTCATTCCAGGTTCAGTGGTAATTATTTACATTGATGAATAGAGAAATGGGGCAAAATGTTATGCCCCAGGCTTTTACTGTAACTTTTTTGAAGCTTAGCAAAATAACTAATGTTTCTTTTTCATGAAGAGGAAAGCAGATGATGTGACAAAATGTGACTGGAAAGCAAGGTTGTGACAAGAGCCTGTCTGTGAGGAAATCGGGGTAGCATGTTCCCCAGAGGGCCAACCAGTGCAGCTCTGCTGGCTTCCAAAGGTATGAGTCTGTGCAAGAAGTGTGATGATCTGGCTGTAGGCTACCAGAATACATTCTTTTAAGTATGATCCTTATTTTCTCCTTTCAAGAAAAAGTCATTTTTCTACAGAAATATCTATTGTTTTGATGTCAGAAAACAAGGTTGTTTTTAGTTATGCTGGTATTTACCAACCCAAAGAGTTTGTTGTAATGAACAGGTGAGACTTTTACATACTTCCAGGGAAAACTTAATGAGTGGAAAATAATGTGTAGAAGAAAGAGTGTTGCTCCTTAACAAAGAAAGTCAGGTGTTGCTGCTTCTGCACTGGGAAGGGATGTTACATGAGGTCATGGACTGAGGCATAGAGGTGCCTTGGCTGCTCAGAGTTTTCACTGTAGAAGTGGAGGTCTCTGTAGACCTTAATGGTTGTGGTGTGGATTTCTATGGCTCTGTTAATGCTTGTGCCTGAAATCCAATACACTGCTTTGTAGATGCAGCAGACCACTCTTAATGCTGCGGTCAGACCGGAATATTTCAAATCTATATTTTCTGTGGCAGAGCACAGAAGAGAGTGACCAGTGTATGTTTTAAGTTGTCAGCTGCTGCTCTGTGTGAACCGTGCAGGTATTTATGCATTCACCCCACACTGTCCTTCACAGTAAAGTGTTACTGATACTAATTGTCCTAATGAGAGGAACAAAGTACGGTTATGGATCAGATACACAATCCTGACCTTGGATGAGCTATTTACTGTCTAAAACCTCAGAATGAGGAAAACATATCAGCTAAATTATGTCAGCAGAACTATCCTCCTGTTATTTTTTTCCAAAATATGAACAAAAAATTTTAAAAAAACCCTAGATGATAATGCATGGTAATGTATCTTAATCAAAGCCAAGAGGGGACCAAGTGATTCCAGTATGAATCCAAACTAGGTCAAAAGACAATATAATATCAAGTCAAATTGAGATATGTTAAGAGGGTAAAGGTGGGGGTAAATCACAAAATCATAGAATATCCTGAGTTGGAAGAGACCCATAAGGATTATAGAGTCCAACTCCTGGCTCCACACAGGACCAGTCAAGTCAGAGCACGGGACTGAGCGCATTGTCTGGATGCTTCTTGAGCTCAGTTAAGCTGGTTGCTGTGATCACTTTCCTGGGGAGCCTGTTCCAGTGTCCAATCAACCTCTCAGTAAAGAACCTCTTCTAATATCCACTGTAGAACTTCCCCTGCTTCAGCTTCATAACGGTCCCTCTGGTTCTTTTACTGGTCACCAAAGAGAGGAGATTGCCTCATGCCCCTTCAGTGGCCTTCATCGTTAAGCCATAGACTGTGATGAAGTCTCCCCTCAGCCTCCTCCAGGCTGGACAAACCAAGGGACTTCAGCCTCTCTTCATAAAACATCCCCTCCAAGACCCTTTACCATCCTCATTGCCCTCATCTGGACACTCTCCAGTAGTTTTCTGTCCCTCTTGTACTGTGGTGCCCAAAACTGCACCCAGCACTCAAGGTGAGGCTGCACCAGCACAGTGTAGAGCAGGACAATCCCCTCCCTAGACCAGCTAACAATGCCATGCTTGATGTACCCCAGGGTACGTTTGGCCCTCCTGGCTGCCTGGGCACACTGCTGGCTTATGTTTAACTTGCTGTTGACCAAGACCACAAGAGCAAGAGATGATAGGTATGTGAAATAAAGTTTTCTTTATAAAAAGTAAATTGAGTATTAATATTTAGGTTTCAGTAACATTAACAGCTTATAAGGCAGATGACAGTCCCAATAACCTCCCAAACAACTGAGCGACATATTCCCCAGAAATACTCTTGTAGCATGGTCATGCTAACAGTCATGCTGTAATTAAATACTGTAATAAAGGAGGGATTATTAGAAGAGTAAACATTTTCATGCTTCACATATAAGCCAACTGCCTAAGTGCTGGGGTTTTAGATGGAATATTCCCTGAACAAGTTATTCCCAATTATCTGCTGCAAGGTTTCTGAAGGTAAGTATTCTGTTAGGTGACAATTAGGGTTTGTGCCATGCTCATGTTATGCTGCCCTCGCTAGTTAGAGCATGATCATTAAATGAAACAGAATTTGTCAGAGTCTGTGACTCCAAATGTCACTGAACAGCCCACTGTCCTCACTCCTCTCTGAAGCACCTTGTGTTGCCTCTAGGATGCTCGTCTAGGTGTAACACAGCTGACAGATTATAGCAACTCCTGTGATCCTTGTTTATTTCCTTTGATCTATCCTAACAAAGTACAGTTTGTTCAAAACAACTGAAGGAAGGAGAAGCTGTTAATTTTCTCTGTGTTTTTAAAGTTTCTTTTTGCAAACCTATACACTGGCTTGGTGGCTGGTTGTGGAAATAACCCTAGAATTGCTTTAAAGTTTGGTATACTTGAGAACTATTTTGAAACTTGATTTATTTCTAATTAAAATGAAATATCAACCCATGTGATGTTTTTGATAATTTCAGCCTTTGTTGAAAGAGCAGTTCTATACAAGTAATGTTCTATCTAGGGGACTAGGTGCTAAGGTACTGTTTTATATTACAGTTGGTAAATTCACCCCACGCAGTTTCATTGACTTCAGTGGGAATTTTCCTTGAACAAGGAATTAAATAGTCTTCAGAATTAGTTCCCCCATGAATTCAGAATATTAGGTATCAGCTCAAGTTATGTTGCATGCTGTCAGTTTTCCACCTGTTAAAATTCTTGAAGCAGATACAATAAAATTTCTTCAAGCTTGATAATTCAAACTATACATGTAACCTGCAGAAGCCTAGGAGTTTGGTTATAGTTTGTGAAGGCTGCTCTGAGGTTCTTTTACAGGAAGAGTTTTCTGTACTAAACTCCATATTTTACCCCTACATTATTTTTGTGTTATGCATTTAAATAAAGAGAAAGAACTTTTTCTTTTTCGGTAAATGATTAGTAAACACTAAAGAGCATAACAGAAAGCGCACAGCTCAGCTTGGGTCTTTGAACTTCAAAGACCACCCACAAACCGTTATTTACATGTTTGGTTTCGTGTGTGGTGAGAGAATAACTAGTATATGGGAAAATGAGGATGGGATTGGCAGTAGTTTTGCAAATTTACAATAATGCTTCTTAGAATGAGTGTGTATCTTCATATGGAAGGAAGCTTTGGCACATAAAACATCTTTCATCTTCGTGGCTTTTCTACATGCGCTGATCTGTGTAAATGTATGTCCAATGCTACCAGCAAGACATTGTAACACTTAGCAAGTGTCCACTTGCCTTTTTTGCTTTTGTTTTTCTGTCTCACAAATAAAGTAATAGATTTGAAATAATTTTCATTAACCTTGATCCTGTCTGTGAAAGCTGCTTCTAAGTACTTTTTTCAGTTTAGAAAAACCCCAATACTTTTAACAAGATATAGATGGTTTTGATATTAATTCATACTCTTTATAAAAACATATTTCATAAATATTTAGTTTTGAGGCTGTAGTAGCAAATAGTCTAGAGGTCCACACGTATTTGTACTAGATGTACTAGATTAGTGAGTTCTGGTGATTAAGAGAAGAATGTTCTACACAAAAGCAGATAAAATTTATTTAAAATTTTCTAGCAGAATGCCTTGTGTATAGTTAATCCCTGTGAACTCACATTTTTTAGCCAACTAGAAACATATCTTTAGGTATATTTGGTTTCTATGATCTCCCTCTGAGAATATTTTCTTCATAAAGAAATGTACTTCAGCCTGCCTTTCCTAATAGCCTTGTTCTCCTGAGAAGTGTGTGGAGTCTGTTGGGTCTATAGCCTGGCTTCCAGTACACTAATAGCTTTTTTTCTGGTCTCTACATTTCTCCTCACCAGGCAATATATTTATGTTTTCTTTGCCTAAAAAAAAAGCTTCCATCTCGTCCTTTTTTTAGCAAGTAGAAGTGCAAGATATTAACACAAAAGTGACGCTGAAGTTTCACCTGTGGGATTCCTTTATTGGGCAGTGTGATAGTAGAAATTGTGTTTGTTTTAGCTTGGAAATTCTCTACAATATACTTCAGCAGTAAATAATACAACAGTACTTAGTTTTATTTTGAAATAACACACCAGATAATGACTCTGGTTTTTTTTTAGTTCTTAATGGCTAATCTGCTATAGACTCTTGTATAAGAGTTTGGTCAAGTGATTCTGGATACAAATGTGTACACCTGGATTTTTGTGGTTGATGTCTAATACAACTGTGAGGGGAAAGTACTTTCTTACTGTAACAGTTGGGGTATGGAGGATAGGGCACCAGGAAAATTATTTTGTTACCAAACGTGTGACAAACCAGCTGGTGTGTGCAAATAAGGGAGGGAAGTGGTGTGCTGCACTGATACCCTCCCCCCCAAAAAAAAACCAAAACAAACCCAAAACAAAACAAAAGAGCCTGTAGTATAAGTTGATATAATTTATCATTTCAATCTCTCCTGGGCATATCTGGGGTGCAGATATTGTCACCATGGGAGCTAAGATTTTGGATGAAGCCACATTATGACAACAGCTGGCACATAATGAAAAATACTAAATATTTTGGAAGTGGCTACTGCGGTATTGCTTGCCCAGGACCTTACTGTCCATATGCAATGTTTCCCTTGATGGAGAAAAGATTGAAGACCAAGATGAAATGCCAAGATGTCGAGTATCTAGCTTGCTGTGTCCGAGTACTGTAGAGTGACTGTCATGATTTTTAAAAATAATTAATGTTATTGCTCAAGCGCAGCTTAAGTCCTCGATGCAATTAATTGATTTTGGAGTGAGTTACTAAATTCAGTGTACCTTAAGGATGTGTGTGTGGGGAAAAATGGATTGCTGTTATTTGTAAAGGAAGTTTGTTGTTTGACACGCTGAAAGTTATTTTTGCTGCTTCAAGGAGGATATTTATGTGACAGGTTCATGATGAGTGTGCTCCGGGTAGGTCCACTTTCTGATTGAATGTGAACTAGGAAAGAATTGTCCCTTTGCTTAGACGCTCATGTGGACTTATTGCCTGACAGAAAGCAAGACAGTCCTCACTTCAGAGCACAGCAGAACTCTTTGTATTAAAGAGTTGTGAATCATTGACCTAAGGAAGAATGAAAAAAAAATATTTGAAAAGGTTATGGAACTATATGCTATTCCAATGTTAATACTGAAGCTTGGTATAATCTCTGAAAGAGTGCTGGTGTTCTTTTAAGAAATCAAGAAGAAATGCATTTATGTGCATCTCTGAGTAAGAAGCTGCTAGCAAGTGTTCAAAACAAGTGTGAAATAGCATGGCTCTATACTTGTGAAACTATGGCTCTTCCTAATAATGATGTTCAAGTAAACCTACTGCCTGTTGGAGATATCCAAGTTAATTTTCTGTGTTTGTCAGGCTTTGACTGTGAGATCACAAAACCAGTATGGATATTAAGAACACCCTGGACACTGTTTAAAAATCATCACTTATTACTTGGTCAAAAAAGCTCCTAGTGCAACAGAATCCTGTATTTGACGGTTAAGGCTTAAGGAATTAACCCATAATTTGTGTGTTTTAGGAGCTTTTGAGGTGTGTATATTTTGAAAAATAAATTTTCCAAGTATATACTGCTTAAGATGACTGTATTGTATGCATATTCCTCTCATAGATACTTTTCCTGTACATTCTAAAATAGACAAAGAAAACCTTTATGCCAGAACACTTAATACATATATATAGTTACTTTTAATTTCTCTCTCTATTCTGGAGAAAGCCCTGAGGAAGACGAAAGAAATCGTCTTGATGACAGAAGTGTCTGCCCAAAAGTGTGTGTGTTTCTGAGCTTCATGTGGTGTTGGTCACTAAGTGAAACTCAAGATGGACACACAGTCTTGATCCATTTAACTCCTGCTATCACATCCTGAGCTGACCTAAGAGAAATTGAGCTGTAATGCATGTGCTGACTGGAAAAAAGGCAGGCAGGGCACTCTTACTGTAGCTGAGAACAGGTCTAAGAGCAGTGCAGCATCTCCCTTTGGCAGAGGGCTGGGCTTGGTTTGCTGGGCTGCCGGAGACAGATGGATAATGTTGTGGTGGTAGATGAGAAATTCAGCTTGCTCTCACATGGCTTTGTTAGGCTGCTGCATGAACACTGCTAGATAGCTGTGTTCTGTCAAGCAGAACCCATAAGTGTCGGGGCCCTGATCACG
>VXBZ01002534.1:48827-132522 GCA_013399135.1 Heliornis fulica | reverse complement strand
CCCTGCGGAGGACGCGCTGCCCGCGCCCGGGGTGCGGGGCAGGGGGCGCCGCACCGGTCCCCGGCACCGGGCTCGCTCCCGCCAGGCGCCTTTAGCCGCCTCGGACGCCGGGTCCGTCCCCGGCAGCCTCCTGCTTCGGAGGGCTCCGGTGAAACGCGCTCGGGAGCGGTTTGAAACCGGCGCCGCAGAGTTCGACCCCTTCGTTGTCGGCCTCTAAGGGAGCCCAGACGGGCCGTGAGCGCTGACCCGTCCCGCTGTGGCTGAAGGGCGGAGAGAGCGGCCGCATCCGTGTGGGCCTGTGGCGGGACGGGCTCTGGCAGCCACCTGACACTGAGTCTCCCACTTAAGAGAGCCCAGTCGGCTGCCAGAACCGCCTGCAGTCTCCTCTGGGTGGGAGCGGGGACTGGAGCAGCCCCGGAGCGGCACTGTGCTCCGGCCCGGACTCGCGGGGGTTTCCCACGCACTGTTTAACAAATCTGTGAAACGTCTGTGGAGTTGTTCTCGCTGAGAGGCGTTTCGTGGCTTATCGTCCACCTGGTTTCTGACGCTTCTCTGTAATCGGAAGAGGAGAAAAAACCACAAAGCAGCGAGAAACGTCACGGATCAGTAGCCCAGTAATGCAGCCTTGGGTCAGTTCCTTGGTTCTGTGTGTGTGCAGAGGAAGTTGGTGATGTCGCAGCCTCTTCACGCGTAGAGTCGTTACACTGGTGGTATTAGCTGTGGGCTTACAGTTTGTATGGGGTTGCGTTTCCTGTGGGCAGTGGATTTGATATTCAGAATTTTTACCGCAGTGGTAGGACAGACTGCGTGTCCAGAAAAAGTGGGATTTTTAATAAGGAGTAATTATAGCCTGTTTCTGTAGGAACCCACAGATCTGAAAATCAGCTGTAACACTTGAAATTAAATTGTAGGCTGTTGTCTCTGAACACAGCAAAATCAACTTTTTCTAAGCTTTTAAAAGTAAAAAAAAAAAACAAAACCAAAACTTTCTAATTGCAGTTGGAAAAGAGGCCGAAGCAAACACACTGCAGCCATCGGGCCAGGCCAGGCGGCTGTTGGGTGGCTGTTGGCGACTGCTGGTGGTGTCCGGGTGACTCACCAGGACCCGTGTGGCACTGAGCCCTGAGGCGCTGGTGCTGGCTCTCCAAAGGCTGCAGCTGTTGGGGTGCAGCTCCCCCGTCATGGCCAGGCTCGTAGGGGTGCTCTTCTTCCCATGTATGAGTGCGTTGAAGTCTTGTTTGGTTCTGCCTTGTTGTACATTTAATTGTTTGTCTTCCTAAATAATTTGTCCAAATTTCTCCTCGATTACATCCTTTTCCTCAAGAACTCTGCTTTTGGCAGTTCAGTGATACTGCAGAGATAGACCTGAGGCTTTATCTCAGAGTCCTTTGCAGATTAGTGCCTGCAGCCTGCTCTTCGTGTGACCATTCTCGAGTTTTATTTACCTTCTCTCTTTTTTTTTATACATTATATATAGTACATAATACCTAGAACTCATTCTTAATCCTGTCTTGAGGAATGAATCTAATTCAGTTTGATACGTGAACATGTTGCATGCAAAAGGAAGAGGGAAAACCATGGCTAATAGGGATTTTCATTCACTGTGGTTGGAATAATTGCCCTGTTTTCAGACATTTACTGTAGTGAAGTTTCTTTGAAGCCTAAGAGCGCAGAGCATGGTCTGTGAGTGGGAGGAGGAAGATCCTGCCGGCAGAGCCGGGCCCAGGCTCTGCAGAGGGCTGGCCTGCACCCGCACGAGGCTCGCGTCCCCGCGCACGGGCCTCGGGCTGCACTGCTGGTCCAGCTCCCTGCCTGGCACTGGGGAAGCAGGCGCCGTGTTCCCCACCGCCTCCGCTTGGTCTAACTCCCCTCCCGGCCCAGAGGCGAGGGGGCTTGCCAAGGAGAAGCACCCAGAGCAGAGTGCTGCCGGGTGTCCGCCGTAGCAGCTCAGCGGCAGAGGTCTGTGGCCAGAGATGGTGACTTCCCGGGTAGGGACCTGCCGACAGCTGCTCGCTGGGTCTCGGTAGGGGACGGGTTCTGTGTGTCTGGTGAGCATATGCCTGAGTGCCATGAAGTAGCTTCCTTGGGCCCAACCATGCTTCCGAAAGCACAGGAACCCTTCCAGCGTGCCATCGGGGCTGGGGAGGCGAGGCCCAGCAGCCCCTATGGCCCAGCGGCTGTGAGGGGCTGTGCCCGTGGCAGGGCCCTGGCCCCTCGCCAGCTGTGGAGCTGGGCCGCTGCAGCGCCGCGTGCCGCCATGCCCCACGCTGGTCTGCTCTGCTGTGGGTGAGGAACGAAGCGCGCTGCTCTGGGGGGGGTGTTTCACGTGAAGGGTCGCCCAGTGCTCAGGGAGATGAGGCATGGTTAGTGGGATGCAATGAGAAGCAGTGCTGCCTGCTGAAACAGACCTGGCGCGAATGATATGTACAGCAAATGTTCTCATTTGAACTTTGCAGAGCCCCACACGGGTCCCCTTAGGAACATGGGGGCACAGTCACCAGGGTTTGTCTTTGTACCAGCCCCCCATTAAGCAGAAGTATCACGGTATGGGGCAGCCGTACCCTGTTTGCGTTTGTACCCGGTCGGCTGAAGGGCAGCACCGTTTACACACTGGCGTAGCGCAGCCACGGCTTCATTAACAGCTCTTTTCAAGTAATGTGCCTGAGGAATTCTGTTTGTGTGAGCGAATGTTTGATTTGGAACTGCTCTGACTTTCAAGAAGAGATGCGAGATTGGAAAATGGGAAAATAATTGCTTAAGAAATTATGAAGCGCCGTGTAAGGAACTTGCTAATGTGTTTGTCTGAGGCACTGAATTAATTCTTAAATAAGAGCAGCGTGACTCTGTAGGAAAGTAACGCGTAGGCTGTTTACTGATAGCAAGTAATGGGTTTGTTAGTGTGTGAAGTACTGGTATAATGCAGTATTCATAGCCTACAAGAAAGCGGTGCACGAGCCTGCACGCTCCGGTCCGGGGCTCGTGGGGCAGCCGGGTTCCCTGCACAGCTTACCAGCTTCTTGTCCGTTCCAGACGCCCTGGAAAGCCCCTGGGTGTTCAGTCACAGACAAACGCGTAGGGGAGAGCGAGCTCCTCCGGCGCAGTGCCCTCAGCGCAGCCGATCCTGCCGCTGAGGCAAAGGGTGGCCCAAAGGCGAGAGGAACCCTGCGCCGTTCTCAGCCAGTGGGGCTGAAGCCCATGGGCTCTGCGAGCGGGTCTGGGGGCTGTGGGCAGGGCGGGGAGGCAGCGGTGTGTCCTTCCGTGCGACCCCTGCGGCGATGGGCCCAGCCTCCCTCCAGACGGCCTTCAGAGGGGCTGCGGTCGGTGTCCCAGTGGCACAGGCACACGCTTCCCGCTGCCGGATTGAGCCGTGTCCGCGGCGTGCAGACCCGAAGCAGAACCCTCTGACACTGAGCAAGCGTTTCCACTTAGTTTTAGAGGCCTTTCCAAGTGTCTATTGATCAGTGTTCTCTAACAGCACAGAAATAATGTGTCTAATTTAACTGGCCACATGGAGGAGTATAGAAAAAACATTAGTTATCCCTTGAAAGGCTTGGAACATCGATAGGAGGACATAACATTAATGACTTTCCTATACGCGAGCTTCAAAAATGGCTAAATGAGGAAGAAATTACAAATTTATTTTCCTATAATTTCAGCAGTTGTCTTGTTTTACTGCACCAGTAAAGCATTAAGCAATGAAATGTCACACAAGGAGTATTTTCCTGATAATTTGTCTGACATGCAAAGCATATAAAACAAAAGAGGAAAAGATGGAAATACGGGGTTTAGTCATTTTGACAAATTTAGTGATTTTTGCTCATGAAGTCTGGCGAGGAGTCCGCTGCTCCCGTCCAGACAGCCCCAGATACAGCTGTTTCCTAAGTGGCTCACTGTATCAGGACATACTTGTTGTCTCGGTTCTGTCCTTTACCCTGCACGCAGATTGCCGCCTTTATGGTAATTTATTAACATAAATCGATGTCTAGCAGAACATACTCAGTTCTCGAGCTTTTGGTGTTGTGAATGAACGGGATGAATGCCAGGTCTCCAGAGGTGGGTAGGAGAAGCCCAGGCTGGGAAGGGATATGTTGTTCTTGGTTCCTCCCTTCGGTTAAGCAGTATTAAAGTGTAACAGGAGGCTGGGGCTGGTTCCTCATCACCCTGCCTTTTCCAGATAAATGGAAGGGCTTACTGGGGGAGAAGAGGAAATAATCTGACTTCTGAAGGAACAAAGATAATCCTGGACACGAGTCGTCAAACTGACTGGAACCTTTTGCTTCATGCAAATGCGTTGAGAGATGTCCCCGACCGTTGTTTCCTGGTCCTTAAACTAGGTGTCTCGTCCATACCCGCTTCCTAAGAAGCAGGGAAGAAGCAGCGCTAGATCTAGGGGGTGAAGTGCCTGTGAAGTGCGCTGTCAGTCAGCAAGAGTTGTGCACAAGGAGGTGATTAAAAGAGAGCCCACCCCCAACACTCCAGCAGGTTTGATTCTCTGACCGCACCTCTAGTGTGTGGGCACTCTTGTGCACAGTGAACACCCTGTGAACACCTCCCAGCGCAGGCCGAGGCAGCAGCTGTCCGCAGGCATGGCCTGCTGTCCACAGGCATGGCTTGCTGTCTGCAGGGACCCTGGTGAGCGTTTGGGTGCGAGGTTTGGCCGCCTGCGTTAGGGCAGTCAGCAGGGTTAGATCACAGGAGGAAATGGTGTAGGGGGAGAAGATGTGGATGGGTGGGAGACGACAAAGTGAACGGTAATTGTAATGGGAAAAACAAAGCTCCCAACTTCTGTGCAAGATTTTGCAGTCAGCTAATTATAATAATGGCTTATTAATCTCAGGTTTAAAAGACTGGAACCTAAAAAGCTTTGTGTTGCTGAAAAGGTCTCCAAAAAAGGTGGAGCATTTCTGCATTGACTCATCTCATTGTGAAAGCAGCTCCAGGTATAAATCCCACATTGAAATACCATTATGACTTATGGTCTTATCTTGTGCAAACTGTTGTTTCAGTAACAGTAGCTGTAATGTTAGATCCTCTGAAGCTTTGTGTCTCCCTGGCATCTGGTTCCCTGGTAGGAACTTGAAAACCACTCGGTGCCACGAAGGAAGCACCAGCTTTGGATCTGGTGCGGATAATGGCTGTCTCTTGAGGAAGAGAAGAGAAGCACCTCCATGTGTCCTTTTATTCCTGGTGGCTTGGTTTCATTGTAATGTTGGTGCAGGGTGGAATCAGCAGACCCAAATCCCGCTCTGAGATCCGCGGGCACGGAGAGCAGCGCTTCCAGCTCACACGGACGTCGTCTTCTGACACATCACTTTGCAGAGGAAGCTGCGGCCTAATCCCCCAGTTAATATGGGACACGGGGCCGGGCGATGCGCTGCCGGGCTCGGTGTGTGCGGGGAGGGCTGAGGCAGGATGAAGACAAAGCACTGACACCGTTTGAACGGTGTTATGGTGTGCTGGGCACCTAATAGCATATCTTTGATGCTGTAATTACACTTCTACAATTAGAAAAATGCCTTTCCTCTAAACCAGCACAAAAGTCCCAATATAACATAGAAATAAAGGCTGGGGTGGGGGAGTGGGGAGGGGGGGATGAGAGCGGGCACAGGCAGTTATGTACCTCTATTTCAGATGTTGCTTTATTGTATTTCCAGTTGGCTACCCCAAAATTGAAATATTGCTCAAGTGCTGATGGCTTTAAAACTGGAATTAACGTTACTTACCAGAGAGAGTGGATTTACAGCATACAAGGTGCCCTGCACTTGCTTCCGTGAGAACAGAGTGTAAATCCTTGCACCTCAACTCCCTACTAACTGCTTAATTCAGTCTCTCTTCAGACCTTTACCAGGGGTGTATATTTCCCCAGACTTGCCCTGTGGACAGAAGAGCCAGGACCACTTTTGGTGGTACCTCTCTGGGTCTTTGGTGGTGGTGGGAGAACACCCTGTGTGTGGCAGATCCCTCGGTGTTGTGTGGGGAAGGGAGGAATGAAACAACTGTTTGGAGGCTGCTGTTTTCCATGGAAGGATTGAGTGCAGAACAGCTGTTGAGTAGTAACTTCTCGGTGTAGGCAAGGGTGGTTCTGTATATGGAAATGATTTTCTGAGAAGGTGGGTAACTGCAGTGGGCTTGGAAGAGTGAGAAAAATCGGAGCTGAAAGAGTACTTTGAAAATACCAGCTTGAACTGGTTTGTGTCAACAAGTGGGGACCCGCTGCTCCTGGGTCCCTTCGAGCAAGTAGAGGTTGCCTTTTGGGGTCTCTAGCAGACGGTGCCAGGCTTAAGGAGGACTCTGAACGGCGTGGGGCTGCATGGGAAGATGGAGATTTGGTCGTGGACGGCAGCAAAGTGTTGTGTTGGGCTGCTGCTGTCAGGGTCAGTGGTCCCCACTCTGTCCGGGAAGGTGCTTGGAGCAGCTCCTAGGAAACAGACGCTCGCATAGGGGGAGGGGTGAGTTCAGTTCTGAGTTTTGGCAGGCGTGAGGAGAGAGTGTTCTGGGTAGTTTTCATAGAGTCACAGAACCTCAGAAGGGTTTGGGTTGGAAGCGACCCTGGGAAGTCATCTTGTTCCCCCCTGCAATGAGCAGGGACCTTGGATCCTGTGGAACACTGGATACTCTGGGGAGGAGTGAAGGCAAAAGAGGTGTTAAAACAGGAGAATTAGCAGCTTCTGCAAGAAGATGTCTTATCCCATGACTGTGATGTCCTTTAGGCCAGAACCTGCAGTAGTTCTTCGTTGGGTAGTATTTCTCCTCTTCATTGTGTGCATGGGGGTTTCTGTGCATCTCCTGATGCTCTCTTTGGCTTCCCATAGCACGTCTGGGGCTGGTCATGCTGCTCATTGATGGTAATTCGGGGAACCGGCCCAGCGCTTACTGCACAGTCCGTGTTGTGGGGCACAGCGGGGACAAGGGGATGGCTGCCGCTGGTCATGGCTCGTCCTGGACGGCACTCGCGAAGGTGGTGCTAGCAGGTACGCTAAGGAAGGAGCGTGTTACTGGGGCAGCCCATCCACAGCGCCGTGTTCCGACAGTGCCCGTTGTCCAGGGCGCGTTGGGAAGGAAGTGGGAGTTTTCCCAGTAAATGCTTCTTACTGTGGGTGCTTTTCCCATTTCAATATCTGCCCAGTTTAACCTGAAGCTTTATGGAAGAGCTTTCTGTGCAAAAATGTGAACAGCCCTTTTGTGGTATCAGCAAAGGCTTCCTGGGGGTTTCCCTGTCGAGGAGAATAGTGGGTTCACAATTGCAGCAGGGTCCATGGGAAGCAGCTGTGGGTGCTGTGTAGGCCCGTGTCCCCCAAGCCCCACAGGCTGTGAGCCCACGGGCCTCGTCCTTGTGCATATACACCCCGTCCCCAACCCCGTGTCCCTGCCTGGCGTGCTGTAAACCCCTCAGCTCGTGCTCTTCTGAGACTTGGATAGTCTTGTTCTGTTGTGGTGGTAGGTGCTTGCATAGGATCTCGACCACCTTGCCCTGGGGGTCAGTGTCACTGAGACAGGGAGCTCTGGGCCCCGAGGTGGCCTGTGAAGGTGCCTCGCCCTGGGGGTCAGTGTCACTGAGACAGGGAGCTCTGGGCCCCGAGATGGCCTGTGAAGGTGCCAGTAGAGTCAGTATGTGATGGTGGGAGGGAGTGAAGTTCGCTGTGACAATGCAGGATGCAGTAGGTGCCATTTTCTCCACTGCTGGTGGGGCAGCACATCCTTGAAGTGCAGCAGTGAAAGAGATGTCAGGGCAGCGCTCTGCTGGCCGGGTCCATAACTCTGCCTGCCTGCTGCCATCAGCCCCAATAGCGGCGATCGATAGAGCCACCGGAGCCTGGGAGCGGTGCCTCTTACCGCAGGAGACCCTTCCTCCCGCTCCCCCCGTACGCTCATCCTCTTCCAGCCACCAGAACAATATTTTGAAATTTATGGAAAATTAATTATCGATTACGGATGCGCCCTGGTTTGAGGGAGGCAAAAATGAATGGATGCGCTTACGATGGGGGACGTAATCCGCTTTGTGAAACCGATTGTCTTCTGCTCTGCTCCTGCCCTCCCTCTTCCTCTCCTCTCCCCTCCAGCTCCCTCCCCCTTCCGCAGGCTGGATAAAAGACAGGCCTGATAAAGTGAGAGAAACAAGATTGGTTTTCTAAGGGCACCGGGCCCTTCATGATCAGCTAAATCATGGGCTGTCTGGCTCTCGGGCTGGGTGATGACCTGCTCCCCGCGCCGCGGCACTTGCACCCCCCTGCGGGATGCTGTGATGTGCACCCGGGCGGCTGCGGGGGGCTGCAGTGAAGGTGAAACTGTCATATCGATCTTTTTAGCACTAAAATATGAGCCACTTTACTCCGCTCCCCGATGCTGTGATGTGAAAAATAATAACTCGGATCCAAATTAAAAATATTGATCTCTGGAAGGTGTTGAAAGTAAATAAACACCTTCCGAAGTTTTCGGGTCAGCCGAGAAATGGTATTCAGCAATAAATGTGTCGGCATGTCAGAATCCAGGGTTCTTGATCTGTTTTTCCTTTTGAATTGATTTTTCATTACTTACTTCCTAAAAGTGTTGGAATTCGGTCCTCTGCCGTTAAATCCCAGTGTTTGGGCAAATTATTTCTGTGGGGCTTATGAGGTGCTCCTAATCCACTCGCTCATTGATTGATTGATTTTTGACTCAATAAACTTGCATTACCCTTGCTTTATTTAAGGCTTCCATCATAATTTTTTGTACATTTAGGCTTGACTTTTTTATTTCCTTCTAACAGATGAGCTGACATTGGTCTATCAAACATGTGGGAAAACAATTGCCACAAGGTTAATTTTATTGCCGGCTCCATGCATTTTAAGTAGGTGCCAGGTATTTTCCACTCCAGGCTGATAAATTGCAGCCAGCCGCTAACGCATAAGAATGAACAGAAGTGCTGCAACAACCGCCGGGTCCCTGTATGAATGCGTCGTGCAGCATAAGCAGTGCGGGGACCCTCCTTGCCTGGGTGGTGTAACTGCACCGTGCATCCAGCCGGGACGGGTCCGCAGCGGTGCGTGAGCCCCTTCGCCGCGGCTCTGCCCGCTGACGCCGCACCGTGACCCTGCACAGTTCTTCTCATTAGTGGGAACGGCGAAACACGGTGAGGAGCGTCTTCCAAACAGCCACTTCTCCTGCAGACTGCCCAGCTTGCTCTGAAACATCAGGGCCTGCCCGGAGCAGATGTGTCGCTGCCCCTGTTCTCTGCAGCTCCCTGTGAGGCCGTCGGGAGGAACAGCAGAGCACCTGCTCCGCTGCCAGGGCCGCTACAAGACTTGGGGTGAGGAGGAGGGTGGCTTCTTCCTCCGGCAGCGAGAGGAGGCCGGCCAGTGCTGCGGGGTGCCCAGAGGCACCTGGGCGATGCAGTCCCTGCTGCAGCGCTGCCTGAGCCATCTCTGGGCTGGGCCTGCCTCTGCCTGCCAGCTGTGTCCCTGCTCGATGGCTGCTGTGCCTTGGGCTCGCCAGCGCACTCACCTCCTGCACGGAGACATGATCAATTAAGAGGAATAAGAGTAGAGCTTCGTAAAGGACTTCAGGGCGCTGACTGCGTTTGTCAGGGCCACTCCCCCACCTCTCATTAGCCGCCTTCTGCTTTGTTCACGTGTCTCTTGTGAGCCGCTCCTGGAAGCAGCCAACAGGTCTTTTCGGTCAAAGTCTCTCAGGTGTATCCACGGGCAGGACCTTGTTTAAAATTCCTAGGGCTCACACTATATTTTCCCCACTTTTTTGAAAGCCTGTGGCTTGACCTAGGTGGAAGCGATGACACACTCGCACGTGTGACACACACGGATCAGAACTTACACTCAGTGACGTCACGTCAGCAAGTACCGACCTCAGACAACTCCTGCAGGTCTTGTGCTTTGGGTAGGTTTGTGTGTTACTGTTTCCTTCTAGACTCAATTGGCAGTGAGCTTCAGAGCTCTGTGTCCCTCCTGAGACCTTTCCCTTTGAGGCTGCTAGCTCCATGGCTCTGCAGGGGCTGAGGAGCATCGTCAGTCGTGATGGGCAGTTTGTGGTAAGACTCTGAAGGTGAGGAGTGAAGCCTTGGGTTTGGCAGGTTACCCTGAGAGGCACTGGGCACACGATTGGAGTGACCCTTGCAGTCTTGAAGTGATGGGACTGAATATTTTTCACACTTTCTAGGCACGATGTACATCGCTGTTGTGCCCCAGAGCTTCAGGGCACGAGCTGTGGCCTTCCTCCCGCAGGGAGAGGAAGAGGGCAGGAGGCAGGCAGCCCTCAGCACTGCCTGTGCTGCCTCTTCCTGGTGAGAAGCCTCTTTTGGAGCTGCTTTGAAGCTGCTTTTGGAGGGGTGCGAGTGCTTTTCCAGTTGCAGCGATTGGGCTGCCGTCGGGTTGTGGTGGCTGTAGCTGTCCTGTAGCTACCCCCACAGCTGGGGCTGTGGGGGTAGGCACAGCCAGCACAGCCACAGCCTGGCTGGAGCTGGGGCTCTCCCATGAGACTGGTCACCAGTGCTCGGGTAGCTCTGTGGCTGATGCGTTTCACCCCTTTCGGATCACTTGTGATGATGAGAGGGATGAAACGAAAGGGGGGTGGGAATTGTTCCTAATTTCAGTCTTGTAAATGCCATTTGTAAATTTCATGTTTTACTGTTTGCATGTGCAGAATAGCAGATAGATCCCATGTTTGTGTTCAGGGACAAAAAGACATAAAACAAATTGTAAAACCCCCACAGACCATAAATGCTGGAGCAGGAACTTCCCAGAGCAGGTTGCGCTGGCAGCTGCTGGGGATGACTTAGAGCTGGTCCTGCCATGGTGGCAGAGGGGACTTCCCAGGGCCAGGTGCCTCTCTGCCCATGGTTCTGTCTTGTCTCAAAAACTAAAGAGAGTCCCACTGCACATTTGGGTATTTCTCTGTATTCACAGGGATCTTCTTATTTCTTTGGTGAAGAGAACTTTGAATTTTGTCACCCTGATAGTGATCACACTAATTCCTTGGTCTGAAGGTGTCCAAGGAACATGAGCAGCTCCTGTAATGCTGTGTCGTTACCTTGATCACCTCACATTTCCCCAAGCCAACTTGAGCTGGGGGTGGTTTTTGTTTTAAAAAAAGAAAGCCAATAGCTGTCACTAGCTGTGTTCAGTCTGTCCTTTTCAGTTAGGACCAGCGTTTCGGCCATAGTGTCTTTTAATTCAATCACTTGTCACGAGACTTTCTTAAAGAGTAAGAAAAATATGTAACTGACATGTTGGCAGAGGTTCGGCCAAGCCACGGCACGGGCGAGCCGTATATCAAGGGACAGACAAACATGATGGAGTGCGGTGTCAGAGGAAACAAATACTCTGCAAGGAACCGCTGGGCAAACCGAAGAGTTGTGCAGCCCTCGGAGAGCCCCGGGGCTCGTTAGCGTGTTCTGACAGAGAGCCCTGGGGCAGCGAGCAGCAGGAACCACGGTGCTGCCTGCGGGTTGCGCTTTGCGGCTCCATTCCGGGCCCACCCTGTGAGGGTGCTCGCTCCTCGTCCCCGGGGACGGAGTAGCCTCTGCCTGAGCCTGTCCACCCTTGGAGAGCCACTCCCAGCGCTCGGTTTTCAGCTGTGGTCAGGGAATTTATCACACTACCTTCTGTCTGAGTTATGGTAAAGTCTTAGTAAGTCAGGAGATGTTATTTTTTACAAAAGGCTGTTTTCCTTCGGGTGTTTTTGTTAAAGGTGCTGAACCTGTGAGGCTTAGGTCTGGCGTGACCACCTGCCACCTCCCCAGAAAGGGATTGTTCATGTACAGCCGTAGCTGTGGGAACACCTTCTTGTGCAGCACAGCTCAGCACAAAGGCTCAGCATCGTCTGGATGAAGCCCCCTCACTGCACCTTCTAAATGAAGCAAGTGCACGTAGTAGGTGTGAAGATCAGTGAGATTAATAACCTATTGGTGTGCTTTAGTTTTTGCTTATCTTTTCACAGGATAATAAAAGCCTAGTAGGAAAACAATAGCTGATACTAGATATAGTATTAAAAAGTTATTTTCAAACAGTCATGGGCATAAACAAATGCCAATCTACTCCCAGTAATGTTGCTTTTGTTCCTTCAAAAGCTTATCAAATGAAATTTTAAAAGTGAAATGAAGTTGAGTGCTTTTCCTACCTTCAGCAGTAAAGATATGTTTAATAATTCCGAGTTAATCTCCCGGTGGTAAGTGTTACCAGTGCTTTCTTTATTCTTAAAGCGCCAAGATCACTGATAATTAATAAGCTTTGTAGAGCAAACACAGGTCAACATGTGCGTGATAAATGGAGCTATTATTGTACATAGGGAAACAATTAATTTGTTGCTCCATATGGTTGGATGTCCATTAACATGCCCTACTGGCAGTGCAGAACAGAGGAGCTGTAATAGAGTGTTTGTGTGGTTTAGGTTACGTTTGAGGAGGGAGCTCTGATGCTCTACTCAGGCACTAATTTGAATGTAGTGGATTTTTTTAATCCTCCCAGCTGGCGAGTCCAGTCGTGAGCTCTTCCTCCAAGCCCCCAGGTTAGACAGCTGTGTCATCCTCAGCTTCCTGCTGAGGGAGGGAGCAGCCATCTCGCTTTGATGGCAAAGGCAGGGATACACGAGGACACACATTGCTCAGTCCCCTGTCCCGTCCTGGCTTCAAAGTAACCCGTAACGCCTAAACAACAAGCAGAACAACCCCTGAGTGTAGGCTCCCACCTCTGCACCCTGTGTCTGTTGTGAGTCTGCAGCTCTTCCCTCAGCAGAACTGTTCTCAGACAAAGCTGGGGAAAGAGGGCTTTGGTTTGGCCTCCGCCATGCTGGCAGTTCTGGCGGGCAAGGAGTTCGCAGTGGCACGTCAACCCGGCCAGCTCTCCTTCACTTTCACTTCAAAACTGCTTGTGCTGGAGTAAATGCCTTGAGAAACCTTCTGGCTAAACTTTACTTGTGGTTTGTTTGGGTTTTTTATTATTATTTTTATTAATTATAAAGAAAATTTACTAATATTTGGTAACCCTTTTCTAGGGTTCTTTTGGTGGTTCATCTAAGGAAATCCATGGTTTGGTAGATTTACTGATTAAGTGCTTGCGACACCGTAGCTGTTTTAATTGTCCTCAGATACGTTTTTCTTGAGAGTCTGTGGCAATCTGCAGTCTGCTTTTTAGAAACACTGATTGATGAATTCTGCTGTAATTTAAACTAAAAGTTAATAAGACAGGCCTACACGGATCTGATGCAAGTTATTAGACCTGTAAGGCACTTTAATACATGCCATTTATTATTCAAAGAAGCGCAAGCCAAAAATGTTTCATGTGCGCTAATAAAAAGCCAATATAATTATTTCAGACGTCTTCAGGAAATGCGAACGATCAGATGCACCGAATTTATTCCAGCAGTGCCGGTGACAGGAATGCTGAGTGACCCGTAGGGCTGCCCGCCGAGTGCCTGGTACCCCTTGCAGCAGGAATTCTGTGACTCCTTGAACTGCCTTTGCAAAAGGACCTGGCCGCTGTTCCTTAAACCCATGACATTTGGTGTTTCACTCTGCTGTCTGCTTCAGGGTATCAGATATCGATGGCTCCGTCCAGCGCTCTGTCCAAACTGCTGTGGCGGTCCGTGCCCTGGAGTCCTAGAGACCAGCTCAGGTAACGACAGCCTGGCTGCGTTTCTGCTGCTCAGAAACCCAAACCCTATGGCTGTCTCATAAAGTTTAAGGTTTTCTATTATTAAAATCTTCCTTTGAAATAATAAATGGCTACATGCTGTCACGGCAGGGTCTGGAAAGGCCAGCACGTACAGCGGGCTGAGATTTCATCTGAGCGTAGTTGAGTTTTATAGATCTATTTATGAGATCCAATACTGTAATGATGTAATTTTACTTGTCTAATAAATGTAGCTGTACAAGCAAAGGATAGCAAACATTTCCATTGTGACCAAAATCCTTTAAACTGCAGCCGCTTTGATCTTAGAGCTCATGCTATTTAATAAATGCTGGCTATTCTTCTAACAATCACAATTATTTAAAGGGTTTTCAAAAGGGATAGAGCAAATCAAATAAAACAATTACTGTTGTATCTCATTCTGAAGTTAAGTGTATTTTTTATGTGGGTCTTGTTTAGTGTCTCCTCCCAGTTTTCATCCATTATCACAATAATTGAGTTTGTAGCTGGAATTAAATTTATCAAATTGCGTTATCCTCTTTTGAAATTGGATAGGTATCCTGGCAGTGGGAGCTAGAAGTTAATCTGCTTTGCTAAAGCCTCCAGTGGCACAGCGGCAACAGGATTGAGAAGGCTCAAACATTTTCCTGTCACCCTGGACACGATGTAATTTCTCCTCAATCCCTTGTGCAAATAATGACATTTGAATCGAGCATTAACAGGCTTAATTACTTTAAAATTGTCATTTTAATTTACACTGATATAGTATTGATCATACAAGCAGAGATTAAGCTGTTCACTGGAGCAGATGATGGGGAATTAAACATTAAAGGGTCCTCGTGGGGCTGAGAGGCCGCCCAGAGAGTGCCAGAAGAGGAATGATATTTCTCCGTAATGAACTGGCGGCATGCAGGGACATGAATCTTTGGCCTACTGGAAAAAGGGAAATAATGGGGTTTGGGAAGCATTTGCAGGTTATTCATTCGCTGCCATGCACCAATTCTCCAGTGATTCATCCACCTCACCAACATTTATTTATCTAGCAAATTCAGGAGCTCTGACCTTTCTGCTAAGTACATTTAACATAAGACGGAGTGAAAGATTTCAGGTGTAACTTTTTACGAATGTTGGTTATTGTTTCTTATTTCTGACTAATATCAAGCGGAGTTATTCAATCTCCATACATACTCGCGCCGCGTGTGCGGCTCGTGCTGGTCACATGGACTTCATAAAGAGATCCACGTATTGCGGGATTGAGTGAGGTCTGCCCAAGTCCTTGACCTCATTTAGCTGCACTCTGGTTTTCTTCTTGGTGAACCTGAAGTAAAGCTAAGGCAAGCTGACACGAGTTTACGTGGCAGAGTATACAGCGTGTAGCAGCGAAAATGGCGACTCATCCCTGTAAAACCTCTGGCCTGAGCACACCCACTGCTCCTGCACGAGGGAGCTCACGCTTTAGGAGTCTGAGAAGGTACCAGGAGCAGCTCCAGGCCAAAACTTTCGCTTCAGTGATTTGCACTCACCTGTAGTTTGTTTGCAGTGTGGGTAGGACACAAGGATCACCACTTGGGTAATGTACTCTTCCACCGTTAAGCACAGGTGCTGAGTTCTGTGAAACCAGTGTGTTTTCATATACAGCAAGTCAGGTGTTTTGGTTTTTTCCTCTCTTTAGCTGGCAGGCGAGGTGTCCCCTAGGCCTTATGTTCCAGTTTTATCAGGGAATACCGCAGGAGTGGTGTGGTTAGCAGGATGCGAGGCCGGTACTTGCAGTCACTATGGTTTGTGATGGTGAGGCTCCTCTGAAAACAGACGTTTCCCCGTTTGGGAGGATGGAGGTCACAGCCCCCTGGCTGCAGGTGTCCAGCTCTCCTGTTGGGAGGTGGGTGTGTTCACCAGGAATCGATTGGCATCGGTGGCTGATCAGTGTAACTCACTCCTCGTGCAACACAGGCACCGTCCCTTAGACGTGAGGAGGGTGATGCAAACGTTGAATGTCCCCAGTGTAAACAGGAAAATGCGTTGAAGGAAAGTGTGATCTGTGGCTAGACCCAGAAGGTGCATTTTTAGGGTTCTAAAGTGTATAACAGTCACGGGTTTGTTGTTTTTTCTGCTTGGGTTTGTGGGGAGAGGTTTTATGGTCTCGACTTTTTAATTCCAGCATTAGGCACATACTTGTTCGCTCTCTTCCTACTCTTGGGGTTTTTGGCTGCTAACTTAGGTCCAGTAGTTTTTCTTTCAGGACATTGCTGTTTTCAAAGATTATTTTATTTTGATTGCTGCATGTTTCCTGGCTTTTTGTTCCACTTTTGCAGTCCTGCCTTTGGGCTGCTGTTTCCTTTGAGATGCTGAAGCGAGTGAAGGCTGAGCCGTGTTGGTAATGGCGGCTGTGGGTGGAGAGGCCTGGGCGCGCTGGCTGCCAGCGCCGGGCTCAGGGGCTGCGTGTGGCTGGGCTGGTGTGGCGCACACGCGCGAGGAGGACCCACCGGCCCTGCCTGCCCGGAACCAGGACCAGCAGATAGCACTGGAGTCTGCGCTGGGAGCGAGAAGCGTTTGCGTGTGGCCCTGTGGCGCTGCTGCTGCCAGAGTGGAACCACAGGGAAACGAGAGGCCGTGGCCGGCTGAGGTGGGAGAATGTGTGCTTTGGGGAGAGCAGCCAGGAGAACTGCTGAAGCCTTACAGGGTCTGTGCTTCTTTGGACAGAGATACCCTTGTTGGGGCAGGTTGGCTGGTACGCACCCGGGGCCGTGCAGAAAGCTGTGGTACGTTTTGTTTGTTGTTGGGGCATTTTGTATTTCCAGCATGGGCCATCTGTGTGGAGCGGCGTAAAATGATACCTGAGGCGAGAAGTGGCGGCGTGTTGAGTCGTATTTCCAGCTGTAGATGTCTGATCACAGTTGCTTACACCGAGTACCATATAAGCATGGTGTCAAGGCTTTCCCTTTCCTTGTGTGCTCGTCTAACATCTGATAACTGAGACAAGTTACAGTACAGCCAGTACTTGCTGCTCTCAGATCAGATGTTATGCACTTGGGTGGAATGCCCAGCTTCTCCCAGCCACTCAGGCCGACCTGAGCCTTGCAGTCCCTGTGTGTTTCCAGGAAGCAGAGAGTACACCCATCTCCTTGTGCACATGTTGCAGAATATAGGTGGGAGTCACCCTGCAAGGTGCCCAACCAGCTCACCTTCCCTGGCTTTGCTCCTCGCCTTCCCTGGCTTTGCTCCTCGCCTTCCCTGGCTTTGCTCCTCGCCCACTGCTCTGCTGTCCGTAGGAACTGCTGAGCCCAGGTCGCTCCAGGTGGGTTGTGCATTTCTGTTATGAGGTAGAGTCTATCCAGTTCTTAGGTCAGCTAATGCATCACTGTAGACACTGATGCAGACATCTGAGATACAATTAAATGGCAGGAATGCTCTATTTGTCTAAAGAAGACAAAGCGCAGAAGGGGTTCATTTGACTTGAAACATGTAATTAGCATAACCCTTCTGGATGCTTGTTCTATCATTTGCAATGTAGTAAAAGATGGATTATCGTACTGTACCTTTTGAATTTCATTAATAGAATTGTTTTGTCTACTTGATTAATATGTTGCCTCAACCCCAGAATAATCAGACTGAACTAGGTTGCCCTGTTCCTCTTGACTTGTGACATCCTTATCTCCATACACTGACTTGTCATTGAGGCCCCACACAAAGTGGTGTCCGGTGGCTTTGTCGTGTGGCCGGAAGTGTGTCGGCACACGTCACTCGGGACCTGCCCGGCGGGTGGTGTGCCCCTCGCAGTGTCTGGTAAGCTGGTGACTGCTCTCTCTGGAGGCCTGACCGTGCAGGGTGTTTCCGAGCAGGTCCTCAGACAAGTCACCTGTCTGGTTCCACACATGTTACAGGCTGTCAGATATTTCAGGTATTTCTTCACATCCATGTGAACCTGAAGACATTAAAGTTATGTTTTTTTTATTATCTTCTAAACCAAACCAAATTACACAAAAGAGGAAGCCTTGACCTCTCATGAGTTAGTTTTGAAGGGTTTCAGTTGTGTAATGATGTTTAACGTGCACAATTGTGACTCATCTGTCATCTGGCTGCTTTGTGCCCAATGTCCCAACAGCTAAACTGGTTTGTTGCACTGACAACAACTCATCCCATTGAAAATAAGGTCTCTTTAGTTGAACATAGGTATTTTAGGATATTTAGGAGTAAAGCGTGTTTAAAGGGGAGGCTGTGTTCAGCGTGCAGAAATCCCCTGGTGCAAACTTCAGTCTGTTTAGTGGGTCGTGTGTGCAGATGTCACTTGAAGCTGTCATCACCTGGGCAGCGCCGTCAGCACCTTCACGCATGAAGGCAGTGCCCTTCTCTCCCTTGCCTTTGCTGCTTGCTTAGGTGAAAAGCAGCTCAGGCAGTAGAAACCAGCACAAGTGCTGCATATTTTCCATTCCTTGGGCAGAGAAACCAGAGAGAATTAAATGTTGTTTGAATGTTGTTGCCTTTTCTGAGTTGCATGATGACAGAGAGCAAGCACTACCTGTGTGAAAACGGGTGTCACAGTGTGCTTTCCAGCTCCCAAAGGGGCATGAGCACAAACTGCTTTGGTTTCCCTCGGTGCCTCATAACTACTGCAACCACAGTCCCAGATCCAGGTGCTCTGCTGGAGATCTGCAGAGCCCAGCAGCTCTGCTGCCCAGCGCGGTGTCCAGCCGCAGCCCTGCGCTTTCCGTGCTGCCGCCCAGACAGGGCTTCCTCAAGCCCTCCGCCCTGCACAGCTCCTGCTCAGTAAGACAGAGGTTTTGTGGCACTGTTCAGTTTCACAGTTCAGTTTCAAAGCTCCTTGACACGTACCATGTAAAGGGAAGATTTTTGAGGTAAATGTGGTGTTCTGATAAAAGATGACTATAGAAGACATGCCTTCAACACCCAGGTTCCTGAAGCCTTTGTGCTGCCCCACAGCAGTTCGGGGTCGGTTTGGGTAGTTCTGTGACCAGTAAGCACCGTGGTCAGTGCTGCTGCTTTCAGGGATGGTGGTGGTTGTCTTCTGCGTCCTCTCAAGGCTCAGATTTGTGAGCAGCCCTCACCTAACCAGCACTGGGGAAATCGCTGCTTCCTCTGACATTCCTTTGGCTTCTGCTCAGATTTTCCTTTCAGACATTTAAAATTAGTTATTGAAGTGTGTTACAGCCTGGCAAGGTCTGCTGAATTTTCGGCTCTTCCACCTTGAAGCAGTCAGTTTTGTGTTCATAAAGGTAGTGTTAACAGCAGGAGACCCTATGGCTTCCTCTCCTGTGTATGTCTGTGTTCCTGCTCTGCCAGCATCCTTCTCCCTACCCTCGGCCCTGCAGGAGTCCCTCTGCCCTGAGCACCATCTCTATCTCCTGCCTGTATTTCTGACGTGCTGCACAGCTCCAAGACTCCACACACATCTCTGGATAGCTGCAGGCCGGCGGCTTGTCGTGGCAGATGGCTGCTGGGCCAGCACTGGTGGCTGGAGGAGCCTCGCTGCGCCGATGGATGGGCAGTGCCTCTCACCGCTCCTCCGATGGGTGACTGGGCTTTCTGCAGACTGATGTGAGCTGGAACAGGCAACAAACACCACGTGTTTCCCAAGGCAGCGAGCAGGAGGCTTCCAGGGTATCTGTGCTGTGAGGTAGGGAAATGCATATGTATGACTTCTTGTGGGCCTCAGTATCCTGTAAAAGAGAGATCCCAGTGACTGAGGGATAATTGAGCGCACTAATAAAAACAATCCTTCCACAGTAACACATCTGCAGGAGGGGAGTGTGCAGCTGATAGGTCACAGATAGCAGCTCACACTAAGGGAGGTGCTCTGTCTTGGCAGATTTGACCTGAGGACAATTAGATGTAATTTTATTGTCTGAAAGCCCTGTTGTAAATTGCTTCTGTCGTGTGAGGTTCCTAATGAAGTGAGCCACACTTCCCATCCTCACCTGGAGCCTCTCCCTGTGCACAGGCTCATCTTGGATCGAAACCCGAAGCCTCTCAGACCCATTTCTGCAGAACTGTTCGGGGGGTCGGTAGGAAGGGAGAGCGAGTACAAATGCCATCTCAAAGTCTTTCTGCTGCAGGGAGCTGAATCAAGGGGAATCCTCATCCAAGAGGGAATTTCTGTCTGTAAAAGGGACTGTGGCAAGGGGTGCCTGAGGTGATGAGGGCTGAGCAGGGGAAATAACAGGAGGGGAGCGATGCTGGGGGGGAAGGAGCCCTGGAGCTGTTGGATCCCTTTGACCGAGCGCCTGGGCCAGAAGCAGCAGTGGCTGGTGCCAGGGAGCATGCAGCGGTGGAGCCCACCTGCTCTGTCCTAGGTGCCCCACTCTGCAGCTTAGGGCTTGCTGCTGGCACAACTGGAACCATCCCACCTGTTAATTAACTGACTAAGGAACTGCAGGCACTGCTGTACCCCTGATAGCGGGAGGCTGCGGTGAGTTAGCTGCCTCCGCTGTTCACATCCGTACGCGGGAGGGAGGGGAAACCGGCACCTTCTGTACTCACGTTTCAGCTCATCGGTGCAGACAGCGCAGCTGAGGCTCTCGGGGGGACAGGCACCGCAGTGCCTCTGGCCTCGACCGGGGGACGAGGGATTCGGCCCGAGCTTGGTCTGTGCCGAGGGTCCGAGCCCGAGCAGCGGCTCAGCAGCCCACCCAACCCTGAGCTGGGAATGGGCTCCAGAGGCTGCCGCCTGCCCTTGCGTTCGCAGGCCGAACGGCATTCTGGGGTGAGGAAACCTCTAGAGACTGTAGGGAATCTCCTTAGTTCTGAGAGAGCACTTTGCAGTACAGGGCTGCACTAAGAGTCTTCCCCTGCGTGCCACAGGCAGAGGTTTTGTGTGTACACATCTATTTATGCACGTGTGTGCGTGCAAGAATATGTGAACATTCAAAATTCCTTGGCAACAAATTGTGAATGGAGCATAAACTTTGGCTCCAGGACTAAGATTTAAGTTTCTGTCTACCTGGGTCAATGTTTGAGGTTACTAAAGTGTTTGAGTCATTGAACTTTAAGACTGCATTCATCACAGCTTCCTAGACTAATATAAATTCCTTCCCATTAAGTCAATAAGCGTGGTTACATCAGACAGCAGTTCTGTCTAGAAACTAAGATTAATGTCCATCATAAAAACGACATGAAGAGACAACTCGTTTGATTTATATGGACTATTTTTGTCTTCTCAGTTTTAAAATAAAATTCGAGTTATTACTCCTATCAATACAGAGGTTTTCTTTCTCGCTTTTACTGTTACTAAAACATCTTTTTCAGATGGTGCCCTTGTTTAATCCAGGTATGAGTGCATGAAAAACCCTTCTTGTAGCTGGACTGGCTGTACAGGTGGCCGACACTTTTCACTTCTTTGAAGGGGGGGGTGGCACTGTAGGTTTTTAGGCTCTTCATTCATCTGTTGCTGTTTTCCATACGAAGGCATATTCCTATTTAGGAATGGACATTGGATATTGTTAATTTGTTTTCCAGTTCAGATGTAAAACTGCTGTTTACAGCATGACAGCAGCACTGTGTGTCCATGAGCCGTACTGTCATTGGCTTTGGTCTGCTGAGCTGCTGTCCAAGCTGCCTCCTCGACAGTGCCACGGCATCCTGAGACCTCATGTCATTCCACAGCCTTGACATCACATCTTTGATAAATTCCATTGAAGGTTTTAGCAAAATTAGGCCTCCAGTGCGAGTTCGGCGGCTTTTGGCTCTCCCCTCCCATACTACCTGTTGGCAGATCTCAACAGCCATGGTACTGAGCCACGAGCTTTGTTTACACTGTGGTGGCTCCAGGTTGGGCCTTGAGATGCTGTGCTCTTCTGAAAGGCTCGGGTATCTCCTCTTTATCGGTGACCAGCTGAAAGCTAGGAAGTGATGGCAGTAGTGATGCAAGGCCGTGGAGACAGGCTAGTACCTGAAGTAATCTTGGGCTTGTTTTTCATCGCTCCCTACAGACATTTGGGGTTAGTTTTCTGTGGATGTTTTTAAGAATCAAGCATGGGCCTTCAGCTGCCGCCGTTGTAGGAAGGAGCCCTCACAAATCAGGATGGCAAGAGAGCACACCACCCTGGATTCCCCTGTGGCAGCGCAGTAGCTGAAGGTTCACCTCGCACTGTGAGAGGTGCCGCATCCATGGAAGTGATGAAATACCTCCGGGCAGGATACGGCAGTCGTATTTCCAACAGTGTCTTCTAAGTGGTTTGTGGTGTTTTCTTCGTGAGATGGACCTTGGAGCGGGGCGGGTGGCATCCTACCCACAGCTGGGTTTCTGCCCCAGGACACTTGGGGAGCTGGGTGCACCGGTAGTAGGCAGATTAAGGCACATCCACCCTCATGCCTCGTTCTTCTCAGTGCTGTCACCGGCTGGAGATCAGAAGGGGTGAGCTAGCATTTACTTCTGGCTTTTCATCCGATGTCTGTCTGAGACAGGGGTGGCCTTCCAAAAGGAATGCCCCAATTAGGGATGGAACACCAGAGGTGTCTCACCCAGAGGAGTAGTTCATTAGCACAGAGTAACATCCATGGGATTCTGTGTGGAGAAGATACCTTTGCTGGAGGCCAAGCCTTTCTTTGGTCTTGGCTGTTGCTGTTCTCTGAGACTCATCTGATCTTCAGGTCTAAAGCAAGGAGGAAACAGTGGGAATAGACCACGCAAACCTCGTTTTAGTCAGACTTCTTAGGATGTTGAGTCAAAAGGTCTTTAATGAGTTCCGTTGTTTACTGACTGTCACCTGTGAATTGGAGGGTGACAGCTTCTAGATTTTTCTTGAGTAATTCAGTTTGCTCCACAGCTTGTCAAAAATGTTCTTGCCTGTCATCAGAGCAGCAGAACCTGCTTGTCTGTGGTAAGTGTGCTGAACATTGTTTTAACTGTAACTAGCTGGGAAAATACTCCTTTAAAAATACAGTTATCTTACACGTTATACATGCAAACCAGGTATTTGAACAATTGGGGATGACAGTATGGCTGAATTGGGGCACAGAAGGAATGGCAGCGTTGTGCTGAGAGCTTCAAACCTAGGCTCCATGCAGGGCTGGGAGCTGCATTGTGGGTCCCAACAGCTCTGTTGCTCCTCCCAGTCTGGGTTCAAGCAGAGTACTTCTAAAGATACAAAATGTACCGTGTTATTGAGATTTTAAAAATCAATTAAAGCTTTTCTGTAATTGTCCACAGACATCACATGCTTCAGTTGAGTGACAGTAGGTAATTTGTAAACTGTTTAGGTTCATTGTTGGCCATCTTTTAGAATTGATTGTCCTTTAATTAACTTATATCTATCATGCATGTAATGCAATTCCCAATAAAAATTACAGAATTTTAATTGAAATTGAGGAGTTCTGAAAGGTAGAAATATAAATAATATGTATTACATATGCGCATACTCCAGCTTAGGTGGACATTCTGATTTTAATAACCAGGCAGGTTTTCCACATGATTTAATTATCAAGTGACTTGACTAAGTATTTAGATTAGAAGAGTATAATTTGGTTTATTTCATAAAGAAAAGCTTTGCATCTTTATGTCCTTATTGATTTGCCAATACTGTTTTATGAGGTTCAGTTCACAAAAGTTGCATTAGTCAAAATCCATCTTCTGGATTGGTAAATGTAGCTTTATTTTGGAAATAAGACCACAGGGAGGAAATGCTGAGCACAGTTTAAAAGTAACTATCACAAAGTATTGCTCCTAAATGTAAATTAAATTGAAAATGGCAGCAGGAATTCTGTGGTTTTAATGTAACTACTGCATATAGTTCGAGGAAAATTATTTTCAGTAATCCTGATATTTTCTTATGTTCATTAAACACATCTGCTGGATGTGTTTTCATTTATGCCCTTTTTTTAGTTTGCACACACTGAGTGTGTGTGCATCATCCTAACTCAATTTTCATTATTTTTAATTAACTTTGACATGGTAAGCTTAAATCATTATATTGCTGCTGCTTTGTTTTATATCACCGTGCCTTTATGGAATCAAGGCAGCAAGGGCTGTAAGGGCCTAAAATATCTAATCACAAAATCACATGAAGTGAAGCCTGTTAGGAAATGCTGGGTTTGTTAGCAGTAAAAATTAAAAAACTTAGAAATGCCCCTTTGTCCCTTGCTGAAATGTCAAGGGGGGCGTAAGGCAGTGGAGAGCCACGGCACTGCATCGGGTTTGTCTGCCCAGAGTGCCAGTGAACAGCACTTGCGGCTCTTAATACCGCTCTGCTAACACCATGCGGTAGAAGGCAAGGGAAGGCTGGGAGAGATGTTTGTTTCTAATTTTTAAGGAAAATATGTTGCATTAAGTTGGTATAAGTCAGTTTCTGTTTTTCAAATATGAGCAGTTCTCATTGTGGTGTTTAGTACATAACTCTGGTGACAGAAGGAGGCACTGAAAACCTTACTTTTGGTGGTGGGCTTAGAGTTTTCAGACTTTCTTTGCATATTGCAAAGAAACCTGAGGCTGCCGGCTTAGGGCAGGTGCTGGAGGACATTAGGGGTGCGCTCCCCTCACCCAGGTGCCGTCCGCAGCCCGGAGGCTCTGGGTGTCCGTCGAGCACCTCCGGTGGCCGCTGCTCTGCTGTCCTGTGCTGGAGTTTCCGAGGTGCCTGTGCCGGGCACGGGGCACGAGGCTTCGTGCGCGGCCTGGGGCTCGGGCCTGCATGGGGCACTATGGCTGCGTAGGCTTCGTCCGCGGCCTGGGGCTCGGGCCTGCACGAGGCACGATGGCTGCGTAGGCTTCGTGCGCGGCCTGGGGCTCGGGCCTGCATGGGGCACGATGGCTGCGTAGGCTTCGTGCGCGGCCTGGGGCTCGGGCCTGCACGGGGCACAATGGCTGCGTAGGCTTCGTGCGCGGCCTGGGGCTCGGGCCTGCACGGGGCACGATGGCTGCGTAGGCTTCGTGCGCGGCCTGGGGCTCGGGCCTGCATGGGGCACGATGGCTGCGTAGGCTTCGTGCGCGGCCTGCGGCCTGGGGTTCGAGCCGCTGGCAGCTGCTTGCGGAGGCCGCGGAAGGAACGCGGCCGTGGCATCGGGCTGCGGGGCGGAGGGAGCCACGCTGGAAGTGCAGCGCCAGGCGATCCGCACCCATGTGCGGGACAGCGCAGAGAGCAGAGCCACCCTCTGCTCTGCCGGCCGGACCGGAGCTCTGCGGCGGTGCCGGGCTGAGTGGCTTGGCAAGCCACCGCATCCTGCTGACCTCCTCCCAGCTCAGCAGAGTGCAGCCAGCGCAACATCAGTTGGGAACGCTGAGGGGAGACAGACTGTGCCTCCCGCGCACGAGTCATGGAAGGCTGCTCCTGTAGAGTGTCCTAGAGCAGGACATCTGGCAGGGCAGCACTCTGACGCTCTTGGCTTGACCACAGGGTTTTCTCACACCATGTGCAGGCTTGGGCATGGTTCTAGCTCTGACTCCCGTGATGGCTCCGGTGCTGTCAGCAGCAGCTTTCATGGACAGCAGAAGGTTGCCAACGACAGGTACTGGATTTGCAACTGCATTACACTTCTGATTGGTTGCTTAGGAGGACCCGTGCACAGGTACCAGGTCCTTGTATCTAGGCCAACAGTACAGGAGTAGTGCCGTTTACGTTATTAATCCTCCTTCTCTGCGGGCTCCGTTAGCTGCCTTATCATTACGTTTTCCTTCCTCTTCTCCTGCGAGAACGTGAATGCAGTGATTGCAGTGTCCTCAAGGTTGATGCCCTTGCAAGAAGCTGTTCTCTCCCTCAAACCTGTGCCTCTTTTTTAAGGCTGTCTTGTTACACTGCAGTTCATCTTTGTTATGGTAATTTTAGAATTTAACAGGTTTATTAATCCTGCAGAATTTATTATAGTCAAACATGAGATATTATTAAGTTGCTGTTGTACGAAGCATTTACCCTCGCTGTTGGAATGACTTGTCCTCTGCATTGGCAGACACAGAAACATTCATTTTGTTTCCTAATTAGGAGAGCTGCAATCAGGAACCATGACAGGGTTCAGCTCCTCGGTGTACAGCATGCCAGGTTCCATAGTGCAGGCTTTATAAAATTCTCTTTAATTCAGGAACAGAATATCATTAACTTTGTAAGTGGATGAATACAATGGACAAGCAATTTAATTAACTTCTAACATTGGATGTTGGACAGGAGACAAAATGAAATTATGCACATATTTCTTATGCAGGCAGTCAACCTTGAAAGGGGCTTGATTGTGACAGGTCAGACAGGGGGACAGCTTTGTCCAATTATTTGATGTTTAGTCCTAGAATATGAAATTTGAAATTTGGTACTTTGTAAATCAATCATCTCTTATTTTGAGGCAGTTACAAAGGTTCTTTGAGATACAAAACATCCGCCAGTGACTGTGACAAGCTAAATACAACCTTTTACCACATAGTACGTTCCTGTTTGGAGATGACCTGTATAATACTAAATGAAATGGGCATTAATGCTTCCTCGTCAAATTGAATTTGCTATCTTGAGTGTATTATGTAAGAATATATCAAGGAAATACCACATTTATTTAAAAGTTTTTAAAACTAACATTATTGGGAGTCAAGTAAATGTGGTAAATTACCCATCTTACCAGTTTCCTACAAAATGAAGCAAATGAAACACTTTCAAGTAAAAGAACGATATGGTGAAGGGTTAAACATCCAACAGTCTCTGCCATCTGATGAGAAGCCATCCTCCTTGCATCCCAGCTCCAGCCCCGGTGCCAAAGGCAGATCGTGCCTCGCATGAGGCAGGGGCAGGGCTGGGCACAGGCTGTGAAGCAGGGCACAGAGCAGCCTCCTCGCCCGCGTGCACACAGCGAGGCATCCGTCCTGCAGAGCAGTTCTCTGCCTGCTCGTCAAAGCTCCCTGTGTGCAGCTTGTACCCACCCCAGCTCTGCACAGGGGTTGGCTGCTGGTGAAGGAGCTGCTGATACACAGGAGCAAAGTGACTGACACAAATTGCCCTGGGTTTCTTGCTGGGCTCACGTATTTGCCAGGTTCTGGTTTTTAAACTCGTCAGGTTTTTGCCCTCACAGCATCTCCCTTCTTCCCTCGTGGATCAGGAGAATGTTCTCGGGATATTCCACGTACCCAGTCTCTTACGGTTGTCTGACACCTGTAACTACTCTAGATTAATTTTGTGCAGTCAGGATCTGCTTTGCCTGGCATCACTGTTGCTCTTCAGGCTAAACAGCTCGTTCCATTCCCTGGTGCTGGGTGGTTTATTTGCAGCTTTCCTTTGTTTTGCTGGGATACGGAGCCAGCCTCGTTCAGTCTCTTCCTGTATGACAGGCTCTCGTTCTCTAATCCCGATGGCCTTTTCTCTGCATGGTCAAACCTTTTATGTGGGCACTCAGAATTGTCAGTGTGGTTCCAGATGATGTGCCATCCCCACGCTCTCTGGTTGCAGTACTGCATTTCTAACTACAGCAGTATCTCTTTGTGCTGCATACCTACATGCTGCCTGCTGAAATCAACTCTGCCTTCTTCCAGGCTGGGTCCCCTCTGTCCACCTCTGTCATTCACGTGGTGCACTCCCTCAGGCAGTACCAGGGGGACCAAAATGTGTGGAATAAGGAATGCAATACTGGAAGAGGTCAGGTGCTACTTTGGTCTCAGTTGCTGTTGGCCACACTCCTACAATAATTTAAAAATAAATGTGAAATAGAATACAGAATACAGTTTGCTTCCTGACAAATAACTTTCTGTGCTTTGGCATCACCTTCTGCATGCTGAGACTCCAGCCCAGTTGCTCTCAGATCATGAGCTGTTGCCAGAAGCCACTGGACAGATAAGTCTGGCTCTTTGTACCATGTTTTGACCTCTCTTTGTCACAAACGTACAACTGCCTGGGTAACATTTTTTGACTCTCAGTGAGGTTTAACACTGAAGTAACCTTTAAGTATTAAAACTTTCAACTAGCATTGCTTTTTAGGTTTATTTTAGGTGCAGATACGCTCATTCAGCTGCTGTGCTTACAGGTAGAAGTCAGATTACATTCCTGTCTCTGCTGGTGCCAGAGGGCAGAGCAGTGCAGTGGCAGCCCTCGCCCAGTCCTCCCAGAGGTGCCGGCTAACACTCGCAGTCAGACCTGCTGGAGAGGTGCTGGGGCAGAATGCAGAGCATGGCCCTGAATGGCGTTTTGAATCCTGTATTCCAGAGCCGCCTTTCTGCGCTGGTGTGGAGCCAAGCAGTGTGCCTCTTACCCTGATTGGGGCCTCCAGAGTGCTTGTGTAACTGCAATATTAAATAACAGCGTGATTAATGACTTTGTGAAGGTTCTACTCCGAGTTCAGGAATATTGATAAGTGGCCTTTATTTTAACTTTCAGCATACATACGCTTTCCTTAACGCGTGTTGGCTCCTTGGTCTGTCAGGAGTCTTTGTTTTAAGAAAGAAGAACCTTGGTGTGGTAATGTTTGTAACTGAACTCTTCTGTAATTAAGATGTTAAATCTCTTTGGAAAGATGTCATTATCAAAAGTGATATTAAATACTCTTTGTCGGTGTGGTAGGTTACGTATGGGTTAGTCACAGACGCACCAGACATGCTTATACTTAGCTCAGGTTTTTTTATTTGTTAATTTTTCATTTTCTGCCAAAGAATCTTTTTCAATTGAGCATGATTTTTCACTTGCTATATTGATGCAGTAAAGAAATTTCTAAAAGAAGGTAGTAGAGATGGGTCACATTTTGTTAGTCATCAGAAGAGAAAAATGAAAGCTCATGGGACTTTTGGTTTTTTCCCCAACAAATGTACAGAGATGTAAAATCAGTTCTGCAGACAAGTTGGGGTTTTTATAATGGTCTTTTGATTAAGAATCTAAATTACTGGAGATTTAGGTATCCTTGAGTTTTTACAACTCAAAATAAATAAAAATAAGAAGGAAAAGAGTGAGGGAGCATAAATGTTAAAGGTACCTGTCATGCTGCTAATCTCCAACTTGACAGGAAAGATTGTGGCGTTTGAAGAAATTGAGGCTGTTTAGAAATCACTGCATGTTCTAAAAGCTGGAAACATGGAGTGTGTGAGGTTGGTTACTCAGCCATCCCAGAGTAGTCAGAAATGCAGCTTCACTGCCTAGCTGCAACAGTGTAGCAGAGGTTTGAAAAATTGCAGGTCCATGAATTAAATAGATTGCAAACAAGTTAGAACTTCTTAACTTAAACACAGCATGTGGAAATTAATCTAGAAATGCAGAAACACCTTTGCAGTTACGGGACTAAGCAAACAAACGATCAGGATTTGGGGTGACCTAGTGCAGGATGCCCCTTTGCCCCCCACCACCAGCTGTACCTGACAGCTTCAGTTGTTGGGAGTCCTCATGGCTTCAGCAGCTTTGGCTGGACTGTGAAGTGGTCACTGGAGAAGCTGCTAGAATGTAACAAAGCACTGCGGTAAGCAGGTTATGGTGCTGCAGGTTGCCTATTTACAAAATAGGTGTGTTTATATTACAGTACATAACATTGTTTCAGGTTTTACAGAGTAAGAAAGTCTTCAATACCAATACTGCCAGCAGTTTTACTCTTCTCAAGTGAGTAATTCCAGTTGCTTTAATGAGAGTATCGTGTGTAACCAAGCAGGTAATACAGACCAAGTTACAGTGCACTGGGTTTTTTAAGATTGCCACTGAATTTTTGGAGCCTGCTCACTTTTATACTTTATTAAAGGTGTAATTACTGAACTGCTGTTAAAATTAAGCTGATACCTGTGGTTGAGATATGAAGCTGTGAAAGTAGCAGGCACGTAATTGTTTGGAATGGTCTGGTTTGGGCTCCGGCCGTTGGACGTCAGGTAGACGAGGCCTGTTTGGGGGGAAGCTCAATAGCAGTTTAATTGTGTGTACTTTAGCTGATAAGTCCAATTCAGGAAATGATAAATTGCTGGACACCTAATTTGTTTGCAAATAAAAAGTGACAAACTACTTTATAATGAGCTGATCTGTGTACCCAGCCTATTTTTTAACCTTGAAAGATTAATAGACGTTTAGTGCTAAGTTGGCCGCGCTGGATCAAGTCACCTGTGGATGGGGCTGATGGGTGCATGGGCTCAGGGCCGTTCCCTGCGCGGTCGCTTCGAGTGCCCTAGGCCCGGCCTGTCTCACCAGTCCATTCCACTGGGAATGGGCTGGTGGGACAGGCCATTTCATGTGATGAGAAGAGCTCATCATATGAAAATCAGCCTGGCTGCGGCCAGACGTGTCCTGACCTGCAGCAGGAGCCCTGCGGCCTGTCCCGGGGCTCCTGCCCGTGGCTGTGTGGGCTGTGGCCGTGGGCCCGGTCCGAGGTGCTCCCGCAGCAGGGGCTGGGCCTGCGCCTGTGCCGCCTCAGGTTCCTGTGCTTGGAGCCCATTGCATTCAACACAGCGTAACCCGCCACGGGCTCCTGGTGCAGCCTCTCAGCACTGCGCTTCCAGCGAGGTGTGGCGGGGGAAGGAATCCGGCCTACGGCTGGGAAACTGATCCACGCTCCTACATTCAGGTCTGTAAATGTGTGAGTATTTTTAATTGTAGTTAGGAAAACAGAGAGGTAATCAATAATGGCAGGCGGGACGAACATGCCGTCGACATCCAGCCCAGCCAAGGGGCCTGGTAAGAGATAAGGGCTTCCTGTCAGCGGTGCCCCACTAATTAATACCCAGACGTTGTCATGTGCCATGATAAATGAATTCCTTGAGCTGTATTGATAGAGCAGGTTAAACATTGAAAAAGTTGGGTTGAACTTTGACTTTAAATATTCATTAAAGCTAATTATGGATTTTATGACTACATGAATTACAGTTTCTGTGTCATCGTTGGCAATTTATTTTGAATTTATTTAACACAATCTTTATATATTAACTTTATCACGTTTAGTCAGGTAATGCAGTAAATGTTTACTCTGTACAGTAATTAAACTTTTATTCAGGTATTTCCTTTATGCATTAGATTTCCACAGTTGAAATGACGCACTTTAAAAACAAATTAATGCTTTATAAAGCTGATTAGCTTTATAAAAATACAGCAGTTTAAATCTTCAGAGTTTTGTGGCAAGATTCCTGTGCAATCAAAGCAATGGCGTTTTTAGTAATAGCAGATGTGTCATCCCTCAGAACCAATTTATTTACCTTGCCAACAACGCCAGTTTTCCCAGATCATGGAAATAGTGAAAGAAATTTCCAATATTTTATGGAGTATCACCATGGAAGCTAATTAAAAACAGAGAATGTTTAACTTCAGTCAATTAACAGGGAGAAAGTTTTGCTCCATAAGTTAATGGGGGAGTGTGCAAAATTCTTCTAATGAAACACACTTACTCTAAGTTAAATTTTGCCATCTGTTTCCACAGCTGGCAGTACGGTCCTGTATGCACACATCATAGGAGCAGTCAGGTACTTCTCTCAGTCCTGGAAAAAGGCATTTTGAGGCATTTTGTTAATAACAATATTGCCATGGGACAATCGCCAGCCTGGCCTGTTCAGTGAGATCCTGTGTGTTTCCACGAGGGTCATTCTCACAGAAGCTTTCAAGAGCTGGGATGTGTTTGACTCTGTACTCTGCAGTTAGTGGCTGTGCTACTAAAAGAATTTCTAAGAGTTCATAAAGGAAGATTTCCCTGGCCCACCTGTAGGATGTTGTGCACAGGTCTGTCTGCTTTTAGGAGTGTTAAAGCAAGGCCGTGTAGTTATGGTGTACGGGAAGACAGGAGAGTAATAGGCAATTGGTTTTCACCCTCTTGTGCGTTTCCATGCTACTTATCTGAGCTGAAAATTACTGTTGTGCATGGCTGTCCTACCTGACTTTTCATGCTGATGCTTCCTGCTGGTTTAGGTAGTGTATGCCTGTATATAAATATTGATGGCTGCTTGCAGTGCCTAAAGTCCTCTGTGAAGCAGAATGTGAATAAACTTAAGTAGAGCCACCAGCAGCAACGACTCTGTGCTGTTACTCTGAAATGTCTTCCTACCTGCGGCAGTGACCAGCCGGCTCAAGCCCTGAGGAACCCCTCTCTCCTGGCTTCACTTGCAGGGTAGAAAGCCACCTGGCTGGTCAGTCCAGTTACCAACCCGTCCCTGTGGTCCCTGGACAGCCTGAGGGCAGTGACTTGTGCTGATCTTCCTGAGCTTTTAGCAGCTTGTGGCACTCCTGATTTTGTCCAGTTGCAGACCCAGGCTTGGCAGGTCGGCCTAACGGATTCAGAGCTTTCTGATCCGGGCCTAAGCACGAGCCATGTGCTCATCACTCTGAGCCACTGAGGCTGCTGATCTGGAAAGGATATCTGCTGATCTGTCACAGGGAGGGCTCAGGGTTTTGCCCATTTGCCGTTCTGCAGTTACTAATGTAGAGGTAGCAGAAACTGGTAAAGTAAGGCAGTACATCACTCGGCTCCTGAGGTAAGAGCACCTGCTTACGAATGGTATAGAATTTGTGCTGACAGCAGAAGTGATCAGTTGAGACAGTCCTTAAAAACTGAAGAAATAATGGTTTTCTTTCTTTACATTTGGAATTTTCTGAAGTTGAACCGTTTGGGGTGGTTTACGTTTTGTAATGTGTTGCTGTGTTATGTTACTGAGATGCTGTATGTACCCACTGCTTCTTTTTCCAGATAATATTAAATTGTAAATGAGAAAATAAAGCAAAGTCCTAGATTTTGAATTAACATAATTTAACTTTACTGTTAAACTGCCATTTTATGAGGAAAAAAAAATTTGAATAATTTGAGGCCTAATGCCTCAACCCTTGAGGAGCATAGGGTTGAGGCATTAGGCCCTGACAGAAAGTTTGTTTTTGCTTATATTCCATTGTGTTAGGGCAGTGAATTATATAACTGCACTTCATCATTTAGCATTTATGTGCATAAACCTGATTAAGCCTACAGCAATGCGGAAGATAGCGATAGCCGTGATTTCCACTCCATTGTAATTGTGCTTCTTTTCAGTGGTGTGTTTGGAGTTCCACAGTCAGAGCCTATCTTAACGTTAGCAGTATCAGTTCCTGAAACTGCAGTGTTACCTAACCACTATCACAGATTCTTTGTGCACAGTTGGTTGACACTCGGTACTTCTAATGTAGACTATCAAACCAAACTTTTGCTGCATAATTCTTCAAAATTTGTTTTTAAAACTGAGATTTGAAGTCTAAGAAGCCAAGCAGTGAGCAAACCAGGATGCTTGGAAATAAAGTTGTAGCTTGAGCACAGGTGGCAGTCCTGTTTTTAACAGAATTATGGCATCCTAATAAAACAGAGATTTTATTCCTGATTCTTCTTGCTTAACTCTATATAGAGAAGCTCAGAATTTATAATCCTGGATTTAAATTTCCAACTTTCTTGAAAACTATTTCTGCCTGATTTGGGTAGTTCACTGTTTCCAAATTGTTGTGATGTCTTTACATCCCCATTTCAGCCCTGGCCAGGGCTATTCTACTGAGAATAAAGGGAAAAGAGTTTATCCTGAAGGTGGTCATGTTTGGAAATGGGACTTCCTATGAAGAGGCAGTCTCCTACCTTGGAGACTTCTGGATCATTCCTGGGCGATGCTCTGGGCAGCCCCACTGCCTCAGCCTCAGACAGGGATGGAGCTGGGCACCCCATAGGTCCCTCCCAGCCTGAAAAATTCAGAGAAAAAGGAAAACATGCTTAAAATTACTATTTATATGTTTAACCATAGCCTGTGGTTTTAAGACTTTTATCTTGCTTCATCTCTCTGAGAAACAAAATACACTTTTCTCTACAAAACCCCTTTCTGCAACCATGTTCGAGACTGGTCTCTGCTGTAACAAGCCAAAGGCCTGGGAATAGTGAAGGTGTCGCTGACAGCAGCGGTTTCTGTTGCTAATGACGCTTTCTTCAGTTAGAAATTAAATACCAGGTGGCAATGCTTTTATCTTGTATCAGGATTTATTTTGTTTCTGGCAGTGTGTCCTTGTTGCAGGACAGTTAACCTTGAGTCCCCTACAAGAGTGTCTCCTGCATTTTCTTATTTGCTTCCCCCGTGTTATAAAAAGGCAAACCCAAGACCTGGAGGAAGCTGACTGGGTCACAGGGAAGTGTGCTCATCAATTAAATGTGTGACAGTGTTTTCTGTTGGATGGACTGGTATGTCAAGGAGATGGGCAGGACCTCATGTTTGTGCTTTTGACAAATCAGCAAATGTTTAATCTCGGGATGTGCCGTGTCTCATAAATAATGCAGCAGTCACTGAACCAAAACACTGCTCTGCAAGGAGGGTCTCTGTTGCTGTAAGAGTAAAAGGCTAAATGAAGCCAAATCACCCTTTTTGTTTAATGTGTTGCTTCTTTTAGACTTCTCAGTAGGACTTTATCTAATGGCAGGCTGCTTGTACCTCCTTCAACTTCTGTTGAATGCATCAGATGCATTTAAAGGCTCGTCATGTTCTCATTTAAAATTTATACATTTTTTATATTTTGCTATAAAGTCTGTTTGCATTACTTTTTCCTTTTACACTTGATTTTCCTTCTCTCCCTTCTGGTATGTAAGTGTCTCCTCATTAACTGGAGGAAAACAGTGATTCGTATGACTGGAGAGGTAACAGCAAGCAGCAGACTCGCAGTATAGCTGGAGCCTTGGCAGAACATCCATGCCAAAATGGAGCCAGGAAGGACCCGAGCACCCGGCTTAGCAGCCATCCAGTCCAGCGAGGTTCACTGGACAAGGAGCAGGGTCACTGATGTGAGGACAGGGGGGACAGAGGGGACAGGAAGGGAAACCAAATCACCTGCATTGAGGACACTCGTTAGCATCAGGCGCCGTGGAAGCCTCTTCTGCAGATGTTTTCAGGCACAAACTAGAGCACTGTCTGTCAGGCACGGCCTGGATTTGGAACCTGAAAGGCTGCTGGGATCCTTCTGCTGGGAGCACCCTTCCCGTGGGAACGGGCTGTTGTGGTGCCTTGCGTGTGCCTGCCCTCGGGCCTCGCGTGCGCTGGCCCTGCTGGGCGCTGGACACGCCGAGGGACGGCCAGCTCCTCCCAGCACACCCCACCAGCAGCCCCTGCAGCCACGGGTCACCCCAGGGAGTTCTGCCCTGTCTGGGAACCGCTGCTGCGCTTGGTGGGCTCTTGTGCTTCACGTGTTCACCCTGTGTGTCACCTGCCTGAGGGACTGTTTGCGTCAAGCAGCGACAGTGCCAGCCACAAGCACCACATGCTGCAGAGTTCACTCAGCCCTTCTGTACGTACCCGGGTGCCAGAGGTCTGGGAGTGGGTACCCAGAAAATGAGGGATGTGTGGTTAGTAGCTGTGGGAAGCTTGGACTTCCTCATACCTCATGGGAAATAGGTAGCAGAGAAGAGGGGCCTGAAGTCTGCAGCAGGCTGACTGCCAGCCTGACACCAGCCAGTGTGGTCTGAGGAGAGGTGACATTGCAGCTCTTGTCCCCCTTGGGACCAAAGCCTAAGCACCTCACTGCTGTCTGGGCAGAGGTGCTTTCTTGAAAAGTGGAGGAGGATTAAGACCCCAGAAACCATCAGGACCCAGGGAAGTGCTTCGGTGTTTGTAAGGAAGATGTACTAATATTTTGCCGAATGTGGGTGGACTTTGTAAGTGCTTGGAATGGACCTGCTGAGGTGGGAGTTCGTTTGCCGTCTGGGCGCAGTAGAGGTCACTGCCGTGTGCACACGCTTCACTCGTCCATGGGCTGGTCCATGGGCTACAGCAGAACTCCCTGCTTGGATTAGGTCACTGTTTTGAGAAACACTGAAGGGAGGGGTTGCTCAGGAGCACATCAGCAGAAGGCATCGTGAAATCTGCACTGTGCACACACAGTATTTTACTCCCAGTAGTAACTCGACCCTTGCCTGTATTGTGGTGGGCACTAAACGCTGCCCATGCTTGGGAACACCTCGGTTCTGCTGGTGGCAGGACACTGCACACATCCTCGGCCCGCTGCCACGTGTGTGTATTCTGCCCCTTGGGGTCAGCGCTGCGGGAGGGCGCTCGCCCGAGGCGCGGGGCTGGGTGGCAGTGGCTCCGCAGGCACAGAGGGGCAGAGCACACGCTGTCCTGGCCAGGTGTCCGAGGAGCCGTGCACAGGGACAGCTGTGTGAGCACACGGGTATTCCTCGCTCTCCGTTACAGTGTCAGTGCTGGGCCCGCCGCTGGCAGCGTCACTCTGCATGGCTGGGTGGGAGCCTGGAGGACCCGTGCCTGGCCTTCAGCACCCGCTGAGCCTCTCAGCCCTTGGTCTGGTGGGCTGCAGGCTCCAGAGAAGCATGTGTTCCGCTCTCAAAGGGAAGCAGGAGGTGTCAGCCTTTTGTAAAGGAGTTGTGGGGGGGTGTTGGGTGCTTAGAAAGACACTTGTCCTGTTACTACTTTGTGTTTCTAAAGCACCCCTGGTAATAGTGCCATTACTGTGGGTACTCGGCTGTTAAGGAACTTCTTTATAATGGCTTATGAAACTTCAGGGAAGCAGCAAAGGAAATGAGTATTTTAACAGAACTTAGAAAATGTAAAAATTAGTAATTGTATTTATTAGTATTTGATTTCTTCTGGATTTTTTTTTAACTGGACAGCATGATACTGGTTTTTTGTTTTAATTAGCCAAAGTAGATATTTCATAATTTCTTACTTTATTCTTCTTTTTTTTAACAGGCTCTAGGAAGCTTTTACTTTCTTCATGAATCTTTGAAAAACATCTATCAGTTTGATTTTAAAGGTAAGTGAAGGAATGCTGTTAACTGTCAGTTGGCTTCATACACCAAGGCAGCCTTTCTGTCATCTGCTGTGGTGGTGGGGCTGTGTGGGTTTTTCCACGAGGTGCAGACTCCTGTATAATGCATGCGAGTCCATTGATGACACACGTTGCTTTTCTTGCCTTTTATAGACCTCTTAGGGGAAGTCAATGGACCGGCCACAGGTTGAAAACTGTGCATTAATCATCCCCGTGCAGATGGCCCTGCAGATCCATAGAGATCCCTGATGATTTCAAAAGAGCTCTTGAGTGGCCACAAGGTTCTCCCATGGAGATCAGATATAGGACCAAGACCTTAAATGTCCAGCAGTGATGGCCATTTTGCAAAGCAGCTGAGGTAGATTTATGGCTTAAATTACTTTGGAGCAGTGCAGGTCAGCAGGAGGGTGTCATTGTTTTTAACCCACATTAATCTGTTAGGTTGGAGGTCTTACTAAATCTTGGAGGTATAAAAGTAATGCTAGGCTATGTACATTAAATATATAAAATATCATAGAAAGCTACTGAATGCTTCCTGAGGTGTATGTAGAAAAGAATACATAACATTTATGTTATTTCAGTTGAAGCACTTGTATACTAAACACAGACATCTCTGGAGCTCCGATTAGTTTACTACGCTGAATCACATTAATGCTACATCTGGCATCCTGTTAGTTTGAGACACTGCTGAAATGGTGGTAACCAGGATGAACTAATTGTCTTAATTGCATGGATTCATTAGTCTAGTTCTCAGTAGAGACAGATTCTGTTGCTCATGTAGTTGAGGGTACAGGGTCTCCCTTCCCTGGAATATTTGAACACCTGTAGCAGCTCAGGACTCACCCAGCACAAGTCCTGTCAGCACGAGTTCCAGTAGCCCAGGCAAGTGTAGCTGTAATACCAAAGGCAATGCAGAGCAGGTGTTGTTTCAGAGAGAGATTCAGTGGTGCTGCAGGGGCTTCTGAATAGAGGTCATGTCTCCTCTTCCTCCATCTCACAGAGCAAAATGACAGCTGGTTTAGGGGAAGAGGAGCTTTCTGGCTTTATTACTCATTGGTCGGCAGCTTATTCACTACTGTACAGCTTGTAAAAGAAAATATAATTACAGAACAGTGAGACAAGGGAAGGAAGACTTGTAGAGGAAAATAAAATAAGCAGATACCTGTTCTGGAAGAAAACCCCACTTTAGATGTTTGGTGCTTCGTTTTGCTCAGCAAAACCTTAGCAAAGCCAGGCACAGTGTGACCTTCACACCTGAGGATGTGTTGGGCCCAGCCGCCGCCTGGAGAGAAAACACCAAGGAAAGTCCAAGGACAGCAGGTGATACCCTGGTCAGTGCTGTGAGTCACCCCCTGTTCTCTTGACAGAGAGCAGAATCAGTCTCCCAGTGTAGTGTTTGTAAAACATGACCCTGAGGGCTCCCATGGCTCAGGGGAAGTGTGAAATGTCCCTCTTCTCCCATGACTGTTGGCGTTTTCACAGTGTAGTAAACTCCAAAATCAGAGGAAAAATCCAGATGGATACAAACACTCTGCACAAAAATCATGATGGAATTCTGGTTCCACTCCAAACCATGCAGACTCTAGATGTTATATACAGTTGAGTATTGCCCTTACACCACGGGGTCGGTCTGATGCTCACGCCGCCGGGTGTGCCCGCACAGCCCTCGGGAATTAGACTGTCCCGTGTGTAAGTTCCCGGGACACACACCCGGGTTTGAATGAGAATGATTTTCACCTGCAGCCTCCCAGGTTATTTGCTGTGGCACAGCTGGTGTTGGGCATTTTTACAGTGGTTAGAGGCCCAAAAGTTGGCTTGCTATTGAAGCATTGAGAGGCTCTTTGCTCTGAAGGGCTGTCACCCACCAGGGTTTGGTGGCTGGGTGCTGGGCCAGCTCCAGGTACCACTTTGGGTTATGAAAGAGCCTCAATTTCTCTGGGGTGGAATTGGAAATACTATGGGAGTGGCTTTGCTTGGAGGGACATGAGAAGGTGGGCTTCTGCCCTCCTGAATTTGCCTCCCAGCAGTCATGTAAATGACTTGTTTGCACTTAGCCTTGACGTTCAAATAAGTTGATGGTAAAGTGCCTCCCTGCTGCCAAGCGCCACCTTTTATTTCCAGAGCAGAACCCTTCGGTCCTTACAGTGCTGCCAAGTGTTCCTGTACCCACAGTGACATCAGGATCTTTTTGCTGACATTGTTAAACATACTGGAGGAGGCACATCCATCCATGATCTACTGAGAATGATGCCACATTAGTTTATCAGGACATTTGTGTAGCCTTCCTGTGGGAGCCAGATCTCAGTGATTGGCACATAAAGAACGATGCTTCCCCCCTCCCCCAAAGATACATCGCCGTGTCCTCGGACCATGCAAATACAGTAGACAAAGTAACAAGTGTTGTATTTTCACTGGATATCCAGGATTACTGGACAGGTCAGGGCTCTTGGTCATAGTTGCTCAGGAGTTTCTCTTTGCATCCCCTGTCAAACCTCAGTGCATTTGGGCAGTTCCTGCTAATGGTAACTGCAAGGAAGCTGCCCAAATGCCTGTGTCAGAGGAGTTTGGTAAATTAGGTCAGGTTCTCACCTTTAGATGTGCCAGTATGATATCCTGATCAGAAGAGAAAATGAGTGTGAGGTAGATCAAGAAGAAAAACCTCTTCATGAGCTTTATGGATCCATAGATGGATCTGGATGGCTGAGAAGACTCTGCTTTCTCTGTGTGCTGTGCTTAACTGAAAGGGATGTACTTTACCACTACATGCCTTCTACAAACACAGCACCATTCCAGCTTTAAATAAACATGAAGCCTCAGGTGCTGATAACCTGAAATGGATAACCTGGAGGAGGTGGGAGGCTACAGGGTGCATCTGATCCACAGTTGGAGTGAGTCCAGTTCAACTTCTGCATATCCCCAGAGAAAGATCTTTGCTCACTTGGTTTTAAATAGTCTCCTGGATAGAGCTGCCACCCCATGCTGCAGATGTAGGGCCATTCAGAAACACTCTTCTTACCCTGACGGTGCTCAGGCCACTGTACAAACAATTCAGACTTGTCAACTGAACCATTTCCCAGAGCACCACGGCTACACGCTGTCTGAACCCCTCCAGGGATGGCGGCTGCCACCTCTGGGCAGCCTGGTCCAGTGCCTGACCAGAAATCCCTGAAATCTCCTGAAATACTGTTCTCCAAGGGATCTGTTGACCTGTGAACCCCCAAAAAAATGGCTTCCACGGGATTTTTTTTTCTTCCCTGAGAATTTGCAGCAGTGGTACTGGGAAATTGGTCATCCTTTGGTAAATCCTGACCTCAGTCCTCATTCCTGGAAAGCTTCCTGCAGGAGCTAGGTCAGTATTGCTGTGCCAGGAACTCCTCCTTTGCTTTTTGTAACAAGTCTGGCACAGATGAGTCCCACAAAAGGAAGGGGCTGCTCAGCATGGGCTCGACTCAGCTTTCCTCAGGAGTGCCACCAGCATGTCAGGGTCTGTCCTGGAGTGGCAGAAACCAGCCCCCTGCTGGCACAGATAGCCCAGCCCACAGTGTCACTGTGGCCAGTGCCCAGTGGCGACTGCCGGTGTTGTAGACTTAAAGCAAAAGGCAAAAAGCTGAGATGATCTGATGAATGGATCCACACCTGTTGGATGGCTAACAGATGTGGCTACTAACGTGTTACAGATGTGCATCAGCTGATGCTTTGGTGGGCAGGCTTAAATTATGAAAACAAGAGTTGCTTGATAAAACATGCAGATAATCTGTGCTCATACGTAGTGATTTTCACTTTGGTGTGTTTTGTATGTATTAATTTTCCTGTTAATTATCCAGTGTAGATTACTGGGTGCTGTCTGAGGACAGAACAGGCATCTCCTGGAACAACAGTGCCAGGATGTAGACTCATGGGTGTGCAGAGACAGGGTTCATAGTTAGAGCTCCAACACCTTGCCGTGATCCAGACTCTAAAAGAAGTGGTACCCCAGTGGCAGGGCTTGGAAGTGTCACCTGTGAGCCAGGTGTTACTGGTGTGCAGGGCTCCGTGGTCCTCCCCCACAACCACTGGGTGCTTGTGTACTTCTGCTGAGACCCTGCCTCCTACTTTCACTGCTTTACCAGTTGAGTTGCTCATAGTGTTACAGGTCTGCTCACTAATCGTGTTGTGTATCTCCTCCTAGCTAAGAAGTACAAGAAGGTTACTGGGAAAGAAATCTACTCAGACACTTTAGAAAGCACGCCCATGCTGGAAAAAGAGAAGTTTCCACAGGATTATTTCCCTGAGGTACGTGCAATACGGCTCCCAGATAATGGGCTTGATTCTGATTTGCTCTGATTACCTGAGCAGCTACTCAGTAATGTCAATAAGTCAGAGTGCAGTCTAGGGGTTTTGGGGCTTGTTTTGTGGGTTTCTTGTCACCTATAAAACATACTTTAAACCATTGCATGGATTCGCCAAATTCAAATTGAGTTCTTCGAGTAGTAGGAAATCCTTGTGAAGGATGGAGGTGGTGATGAAAAGACTTGTTTGTACCTCTCAGTGCAGAGAAGTAGTGCACAGTGCACAGTGCACTGTGCCAGCTGCAAGTCTGTTGGAGAGACACTTACTCCCTGTCAGGGCGAGCCGTGGCTGCGTGGATCCCATCTGCGCTCAGCAGAGCAGCTCTGTAGCTGCGGTTGCAGCAGCACTGGTCTCCTTCAGTACAGCCAGGTGCTGCTGCGGTTACCAGGAGTTAGGGTGGAGTCTGGCTGGTCCAAGAACACATGTAACCTGACAACACCCTGGTGCTCCTCTGGCACTGCCTTTGCTCGTGGTTCTCCTGAGAACTGAGTGCCCCGTGTCTGCTGGGAAGGTCCTGTCAAACCCAGACACACGAGCGCAGCAGGGCAGCGACACACAAGTGGTCTTTGCCTATAAGTCTCTTCTCTGAGGGCTCCTTCAGCTCGCTCGGGTTTGGTTCCTTACCGACCCCTTCGAGGTGGGTGTTTAACGGTCAGCGCTTGCTGCAGGCTGGGTGGATCTGTTGGCTGAGTTCCTGTAGCATTTGTGGGTCAAACGGGCACATCAGTGCTTTAATATTGGGAAGAATTACTTTTTTAATTGATTTTAAATTTCTAATATTTGGAGGTATTTATATAGTGCGTGTGGGCTTGGAAAAGGTTTGCATAATTAATTACAGGGTTGGTGGAATGCAAGTTATTCTTTTCCTTGACTTTGATAGTAAATTGTTATTTTTTAATATTGGTACTGCTATTAGCTGAGATTGAGTTACTTTTCTTGTGACATAGAAAAGTGACAGTTACACTGTCTTGTGACAGTGACCAGAGGGATATTCCATACCATATGACACCGTGCTCCATATGTAGCTGGGGGAGCTAGCTGGGAGGAGGGATCACAGCTCAGGAGCCAGCTGAGCACTGGCTGGGACATCATGGTGTGCATCACTTGTTTTGTGTGCTCTTCTCTCATTGTGGTGGTGTTGTCATTTATGTCATTGTTATTGCCATCTTCCTTTTCTATCTCAACCCACAGGTTTTCCTTGTTTTCGTTTTCCTTTTCAATTCCCTCCAAAGTCCCACTCCAGGGCAGAGGAGCGAGAGTAGAGGAGGATGGCTGAGCGGTGGTTTAACCCATCAGCCAGTTCTGTGTCTTACCCTGGGGGGAGCTTACTGCCTTGGGCTCTTCCTTGGAGTTAGGTGTTACATCATCCTGAAGGAACCTGAAGCAGCTCTTGGTGTTTATTGTTCTCCTCCATCAGCAGGAAGCTGTAGCTGCACGGGTGATTGACAGCCCGTCAGAAGGTGCAGTGCTGCTGAATGATGTGGCTGTAGCTCCCGAGCTCCAAGAGCCGTGTGCGAGCGCTGCCGTCAGTGAACAGCAGTAGGCCGAATTATGGATCGTTCATTGATACCTGGGAAGAATTATTTCCATCGTTATTTCACTGCTGTTGCTTCATCAGGAGACTGGCAAATCTGTAACTCGTTCAGCGTCGTTTATTACCAGCTCGTTCGTGATCAGTCTTTCAGTCTCCTGGAGAAGCAGTTGGCTCTGGTGCCTCTCCCACGCGGTTTGTGGAGCGGGGATTGTCCCCGATTCTTGTGGGTGTTCAGAGATCATATTTTCCCTGAGGTTTCTGGAGCTTCTACACCCGACACTTGCTGCAAGCCCTGCTTTAGGAACGGCACTCTTGGGTCCAGAGCCCAAGAACAGCTAAATAAGTTCTGAGGATCTGGCACCTTCCTGTTCTGCCCATCTGTTATGTTAATGAGTAAGCGCCATGTCCTGGTGTTGCCAGGAGTTCTGTGTACATGGAGGAGGAATAAATGTAAGAGGAATTCTACAAACACTGACAGTAGAGACAGGAATGAACCCCCGAAGCCCCGTGGAGGTTCAGCCCGTTCTGCAGGCGGTGCAGTTCCCTGTACGGTGATGTGAGGAGACCCCTAGGGCAGCCGGGGGATGGGTGAGCTTCTTTTATCTCAGAACCTGAGATAAAGAGAGAGAAGGAGAGGAAGGTGACACGGGCTCTGCAGGACTACAGTAACACAGACAGCAGCAGTCTTACAGCTGTGATCTTCCACGCTCCCTTGGCGTGCAGCAGCGCCTAGACCAAGCCAGCATGTTTATCCTGTGACTGGAAAAGCTGGAAAATGGTAGTGGTGATTCTTACCCTCCACTGCTTCTCGTTTTGTCCAGTAGACCAGGGATTCTCTCAAGCACATGCATAACCACAGCAACATCAGAAATCCAACAGTGACATCCTTTGTTTCTTATACAGATGTTTCTATTTTTAAAGCTGAAATTCATCTTGTTGTCACCTATTCTCTTCCTAGCCCATCGCTGCTCATAACGATGCTAATTAAAGGCCACAAGCCAGTGAGTGGTGGGCCTGTCCAAGCATTTCGTTTACGTGCCCTTGTGTGTTTTAGCAGACTTCTGGTATCACATTACGAGGTTTTGTGTGAGAAATGGTGTAAGACTGATTTCTTTTCTTTTTATTACTGCTGCTTAAGGATGATCTAAAAGTAATTACAATGATTGAGGCATAATGCAATTCAAAATAATTACAGCCCACTGCATATAAAACTAACAAAACTTTCTGTCTTGATTTATGGGTCCTCTTGGCTGGGCACAGGACTCAAATGATGCCTCTGGGAGCAACACTCCAGATAATGTTAGCCCATTTAAAAAAAAAGCAGATTTGTGTAGTCTATCAGGCCTGAGTAATTTTTTTTTCCCATAGTGAGAAATTGGTTGTTATCATAGATCACAGATACTGCTCAAAGCTCTTATGAAAGATGAATTAATTTCACTAATGCTTTAATGCAAACCTTTCATGGAGAAGGCTGTATGGTGATAACCTTACTGCGGTCGCTCCTTTCTCAATGATGATTTATGTTGTGTTTTAGTAGATGAAACTGCCTGTATTCACAATCCATCTGCTGGCTAAAGGAATCCTATTAACAGAGGATCTCAGAAGAGACTTAATACTGTAAGGTGAAAGATGTGGTATCCTCTTTCTGGACACGAAGTAGGATTTCTTTTTCCTATTTTAAAATGTAGATACCTCTCTGAGAGCGTGCAGAAGATCCATGTCATCCCCTCCTGTTTTTATGCTGGTTTACAGATGGTGGATCAGCCAGTGCCTCTGTGTTACAATACAGGTTGCTGCTTCGAAATCCGCAGGGGGAAGCGATGTTCTCTTTCCTCCTTCCCAAACTATAGCTCTCCTCAGTTCTGTTTCCAAGGGTTTCTGCCATCCAAATCCTGTGCTTGGTGCAAGGTGTGTGGCTCGCCTGCAGTGAGCACCCAGTGTGAAGGGTGACATTAGGTGCTAAACAGCAGTTCAGCTACTGGGCTGTATTACGCCCGACGCCGACCGGCCTTTGCGTTCTTAAACAGACGATTCGTGAGTTATTGACTGAAGTGAAAGGAAATAATTGTGTTCAAGCTACAGGTACCTGAAGGTAATTCAGAGTTTGGGGCAGGGGCATGTACGCTTTACACAAGTGTCTGTAAGGGTGCAGTCATAGGTGTCCTTGCTGTATTCAGCCTAGGCTGGGTGATGTTCTCCAGTCTCCTGTGCCGGCTTTTACTGGGGCCAGGAAAGGGCTGGAACCATTGTGTTTCCATCCAACTCTGTTGCAGCTGTCTTAAGTTGTATGCTCTAACAACAGTTACAGCTGGGCTGCACAGAGAAGTCTTAAAGAGACTGGAAGAGAACGCGGTTGAGCACTGAGTTCCCAAACGTGCGGTGAGGTCGGGGTTCTGATGTGGCCGGGCTGGGGACAGCCGTGTAACCTTGCTGCTGGTAGTTCCACATCACTTACCACTGTGCCACTGTTACCTTCACAGTACAAATCTTGTGACTGTGACTATTTGCCTTCAGAGACTGGTTTACAAAAGAGGTTTTGTGATGACTCTGCGTTCTCAGAAACAGTGCAGTGAGCTCCAGAGGTACTGGGTTGGGCATCTGAAACGTAGGGCCGTTGTTCATACTCCCAGCCCAGGTTCTGCTGAAGAGGAAGGAATTCTTAGAGACTTAAGTGGTCTTTGAAGAGCTTACTGAAATACAGGAGGAGAAAAGCAGGTGCCTTGTAGAATGAAAGAAGTGTTGCACCTGCCAGCAGGTAGGACGTGTGGAACAGGCTGGTAGGCTGAGCTTTATCTTCAGACGCCTCCGGCGGTGCCCCAGGCTGGAGCGTTGCACTCCAGCTGCAGCGGCGTTGGACCCCTCAGACTTTGCATCCGTGCTCCTGCATCCCCTTCATCCACGAGGTCCTTTGAGGGTGCCATGAGAGGGAACACAGGACAAAAAAAGGACCCTGAAACCTCTGGCCCAGCACGTGTGTGCTCATACTCATTGCTTCCACAGCCAGTCTGCCAGCTGGACTTGGGAACTTACAACTGTCTTACCTGGAAATGCTTCTTAATTTGGCCTTTCTTTCAAACACTGCATCATAATGGTGTTTCTGTCTTCTGAACTAACATCTGGTGAAGAAACATCTTACTGCTGGTTGGCTGCCTCACTGGTGGACATGCATAGGAAGAAGCTGGCAGCAGTAATGATTTGTATTTCCCATCAGTTTACGTGTAAAATAAGTGGAGCAAGTGTTGGTTTTGTCACGTATTTCTTGCATTTGCTTCCACCATGCACAGGGACTTGGGTGTGGTTTCCCATAGACACATTCCTACCAAACTCTTACTAAAGCATCATGTGTAAAAGCAGACTGTCAGTTCAGTGATTACACTGCATGGCTGACTGTCCTTAGGCAGAGGGGCTGCATAGTCTTGAGCTCCCACTGTACGGTTTCTGACGAGTGCTGTGGGCGTTTTCATTTGCACATCTTGTGCAGTGACTCCTAAACACTCTTCAGCAGAAGTGCACTGCCAGTGGTGTTACAGTGTGACCCTGCTCTGAGGCCAGGGCTCGAGTTCCCCAGGTCCCACCTGCTGTTTGGAAACACGGGTTTGACGTGTGCGGGGAGCGTTGCCACTGACTCCTGGAAGCACAACGTCACGAGCTCTGTCATCCTGCACCCTGACCCAAGGAGAGAAAGGAGTCCTCCTGGGGCAGGGACTGCCTTCAGCCGGGGTGTGACGGAGGGTTGTGGCAGTACACAGCCTGTAGTGAAACAGGGAGCATGCTGTGAGTATGCAGGGAGGGCGTTCTCTCGCGTGGGGATGCGGGCCCGTGCCGGTGCCTCGGTTGTTCTTGCTGCTCGGTGTGCAGGACTCCCCCAAACAGCAGGGCTCCTTTAAGAAGCTGCAATTACACTGCAGTCATCGCCACTTTAATATGTCTTTCCCTCGTGCCCCAGCTTTGTAGGGCTGAATAAACCCTTGCTGGGTCACTATTTAATTTGATATGGTCCCTCTCAGTAAAATGATGGAGAAAAGATGAATTAAGGCTCTGTGCTAGTCATTATCAATCATGGTTTGTGTGCATTACTTATTGCTCACAGTGCTTTTTGACATTAGCCCTCTATAACCTCTCTCTTCATGTTAATGTTGTCTGGAGGTCCTTTTACCCGGTGTAGCAGAGGTTATTTATGTAGGTGGTGTTTCTAGGGGGTTCTAAAAGGTCAGCACCATCTCCTGAGAGGACTGTTCACAAAGGAGAGGCTGGTGGAATGTAACTACAAGTTTTCAAACCATGATTCTTTAATTATGTTTTAAGGTAATTTTTTCTTTCCAGTAGCCTGTAGTAGATTCTGCTGCCCCAGAGCGGTGTCGTCACGCGGGTGGGAGGAAGCACCAAGCTGCGGGGCACGTGCTGCACTTCACCCTCTCAGGAAACACGGATGGTGCTGCAGACACCTGTCAGTTGGCTGGTGTCGGGGTGGGCTGGCTTGAACCCGAGTGAGGCAGCAGTGCCCGAGGTCAGGCATTCCTCATACTGGCATCGCTGGTGTCAGTGAGGTCCTCGGGGACAGGGCCGGGTGAAAGCTGTGGGATGGCCTGCTGGTGAGGTGGGTGGTGATTCACAGCAGGACTCTTGGTCCAGACACTTTGGTTGCACAGAACCTCGAGCTAGTTGTACATGCATGACCCCGTGGCAGTCAGCCCATCCACAGAGACAGGGACTGGGGTGGTGTCAGTGCAGGGCTTCTCACCGCTGTCGGGAAAGGCAGAGCTTCCCTGGGGCTCGGAGACAAAACCGGCACAGCCCTTTTCAGGAAGACTCCCAGGTGGTTTCTCCTCTGTCATGGGAAGGCGATGGAGCAAATCTTCCTGGGAGACCAGTGGCATGGGAGAGTGCTGTGGATGTTGCATGCATTGACTCTAGCCAGGTCTCTCACCGCCTCCTTGGATCCCAGTTGGGACAGGTGTACTGGGCAGGTGGAGCCTGGGATGGCTGGAAGGTTGGCCAGCCATCAGGCTCACGGGGTGGCTAACAAAGTCCACCTGGTTGCTGGTGGTGTTCCTCAGAGGCCACGCTGGAGTCCATGTGTTCAAGACCGTTGTTCACAGCTCGGCTGGCACACTCAGCTTCGCAGAGGAAGCACGTTGGGGCACAGTCAGTGTGCGGGGGTCAGAGCTGTCGCTCGCAGGGACTCGCGCGGGCTGGAGAAGTGCTCTGACAGGAGCCTCGTGGAGCTCAGCAACGGTTAGTGCTGAGCCTCGTCCCTGGGTAACCACAGAGCAGTGCAGGTGACTGTCCTGAAAACAGATGGGATGGACAGCAAGTGGGATGTGAGCCAGTGCTCTGCTGTGGTGGCAGAGGCGGCCAACAGCATCCCAGGATGTGTTAGGTCCCTGGAAAGGACTCCTCCATCTCTGGCACTCCAGGGTGTGTCGCATCTCCAGTGGCCTGGCTGGGAGCGTCTGTACCAGACAGACTGGCAAACTGGAGCAGGCCTAGCAGAGGCACCTTGGGGGCTGGAGCACAGGATGTGGGAGGAGGAGGAGCCAGAGAGCCCCTCTGTGCCTCCAGGAGAGGGACGTGATGGAGGACTGTGCTGCTGGGTGCCATGGCTAACTGGTGGCACTGGAGGGATGGGGCTGGGTGCCTCTGGAAGGTGTGAAGCAACAGGACAGGGGGGGCAGCAAGGGAAAATCTGGCTAAATTTGAGAAAAGATTCCACTCTCAGGGGAAACAACAGGCGAGGGGCCCAGAAAGGTTGTGGAGTCATGGTCCTTGGAGATGCTCAAAACCCAACTGGGAGCTGGCTCCAAGTGATCTAGTTGGCCCTGTTTCCATCCTTTGAAGTCACTGTTAGGTTGCCAAGGAGGGAAATAGCAGATGAAAAATGACAGTTTAATGGAAGACATTATCTTGGGCCACATCATAGGCTCAGAATATTTGATTTTACATTCTATCTATTGCTCTTCAGTAATTAAAAGTTCAATACAGTTATTTTTATGAATTAAATGACAGAGCTACCCTTTTTTTTTTGATTGAGATTAAAGCCAATTTTGAATGCTTTTAGCATTTAACTTTTTTCATCTTTTACTCATGAATAAATGTTGACATTTTGCCAAGTCTCAACTTGTAACTTTTGCTGTCATGATGATCACAGACCTGTGAATAGAAGAGACCTTACTGGACTGTGGGGTTTGTAAGTTCAGCCGTGAAAGTGGGCTGTTAGGAAGGTTTGGTGTGTAACCCTCCAGCTCACCATTCCCTGATTGATTGCTTGGTAAAACAAACACTTGAGAATGCTCATGAGCACATGCTGGATGCAAGAAGAGCCCAGGTAGTACAGGAGTGGTGTTATGTGCGCTTGGTCGTGGCTGTAGCTCCCATGTTCGTGCCTGAGGAGGGGAGGTGGGAGACGGGTGCCCGTTCCCTGACGAGTGGTGAGCAAGCAGCAGGTTTGGGTTTTGCCCTTGGTGTCTCAGCAGGCTCTGGGACTTCAGAATCTCGTGGGGACAGTTTGCAGTGCAGTGGGTAGACACGTCCAGCAGGTCTTGTCCGAGGGCAGCGCTCAGGAGAGCAGTGGTCTGCGCGGGCTGGCGCTCTCGTCGTAGGAAGGAGTTGCAGTCTTGCCACAGGATCACTGGTGTCGCTACTTAGGCCTGTCTGGAGCAATATTCATTACCAGAGCACGCTGGCCTAGCCCACCTTCATTGTTAACAGTGAATAAATAGGATGCAGAATCATGTCTTTTTTGTGGGAGGCTGTAATTTATGATGGTGGCTTAGCAGTGGTGCTGAAAAAATCCTTTTGCTGTATCATAAGTGCCACATGTTGGCAAGGGCTGATTTGTGGCCTTCTCGTGGATGTTGTAGTTTTGATAAATGTAATGTTTTACCATTATTTAAATTCCCCTTAACTTTTCTAGAAATATTGGGTGGGTTGGCTCAGCAGGAGAAATAGCTTTCTAGCAGATCTCATTCATTTTAATTTGATGTAAATCTCCAATGACATTCTACAGCTCAGGTAAAATTGCAGAGAAGCCAAGACACTTGTGCTGAGCAGTAAGAATCTGCTGGCCTAGGCTACGTGTGAGTGCAGTTGTGAAGCTTCCCTAATTGGTGATCTCTCATCTGCAAACAGCCACCAAGGCTTGGACTAATTCATTTTACACCCAGGTTTATAACCGCTGCAGGATTCGTGGCAGCCGCGGGCTGTGCTTGCAGGGCGCCTCGGTACAGCGTAGGGGTGAGCTTTGCTCTAGTCAGTTCTCTGAGTACTTGCACACTAATCCTGTACGTGGGCTGATGGATTCTTACTTGCTTATTTTGCAGTGCAAGTGGTCCAGAAAAGGTTTCATCCGAACAAGATGGTGTATTACTGATTGGTAAGTTAACTCTTTAAGTTAATTCTGGTGATGTGTGCTCCGTGTGTGGTTTTGTTGGCAGCTGTTCCAGAGCAGCTATTCAGACATATAGATGGGTAGAGCAGACCGGGGCCCAGTACGCTGCCTTGCTTTGCTGCTCAGTGCACACACAGTGCACACACAGAGCACACACAGTGCACACAGTACACACACAGTGCACACACAGTGCACACGGTACACACACAGAGCACACACAGTGCACACACAGTGCACACACACAGTGCACACACAGAGCACACACAGTGCACACACAGCGCACACAGTGCACACACAGAGCACACAGTGCACACTAAGTTGTAATGATGTTTAACACAAAGCGTGGTGTCAGTTCTCACGTGTGTGTGCAGTAGGTGTGGGATAGCTCAGGTGATGACCAGCCCTGAATCAAGCGTGATGGGACAACTGTGGTGTCTGTGACAGGAGTCACCCCCACTACTGCTGCCTGTCACACCTAGAAGAGCCCAGGCTCTGCAGCACCTCGCCTGGGCCAGATGCCCGGGACTGTGCAGCCCTCGCCCCTGGGTTTCTGAGGAAGGAGATGGCTCTCCATGAACTCTGCCAGCCAGGCCTTTACCCTGCTGCCACTTCCACCCACGTCAGCCGAGGTACCCTGCTGTTCAGGGGGCAGCTTTCTACAACCAGTCGGGGCTACATTTCTTCTGCTGGGACAGAACTTCTGTGTCGTGGCAAGGTCAGGATTCCCTTCAAACCCGAGGCTCGACCTTGTTCTCTGCGAGGGGGCTCATCTTCACCCGGGAGCAGGGTAGAGCAGCTGGTGGCCCCGCACTCACTGGTAGGGCTGATGGGGGGCCAGCAGGGCACAGGTGGCACACGCTCATCCCTGCACTCAGAGGAGCTGAGGTCACATCCCTCCGAGCAAGCGCCGCACTTCAGCAGAACCCGGTGGCCATCTGACCCTCGTAAGAAATGCCCTGGAAACCCGCTGCAGCAGCAGACAGGTCTGGCTCTTGGGGTCACCCAGCAGCCCGAAGCAGCGGGGCGCAGGCAGCTCCGTGAAAGCAGAAGTGCTGCGCAGTGGATCGCTGTCCTTGGGAGAAGCAGTGCCAGCTAGTGAGTCCCCTACTGAAGCATTTGCTCTCTGGGTGTGAAGAGGCTGTCTGGAAACCGCAGTAGTAGTGGCAGGTGTGTCCTGGGGGGAGCAGCTGACTGCAAAACGCTGTATCGGAGCGAGAGCTGGGACATTTCCTGTCTCTAACCGCAAGGAGAGCTCGGAGCCGTGCCAGTGGCCCAGGTTGCTCCAGCCCTACCTGGGAAGCTGACCATACATTTCCACCACTGAGTTACAGCTTTTGGTCCTTTCTGGTTACTAATGTTAGGGTCACCCACACGTGTGTGAATGTTCAATGCTTCCCCTTCCTCTGGCGGTTGTTGGTGACTCTAAGCGCAGGTCTGATGATCGCTCCCTCGGGCTGACTCTGGACTCCTGGACAGTGCTCGTGCTCATAGGTTAAGCAGCCACTTTGTGAAAATTGAACAGCAGCGGGTTTTCTCTTTTCCCAGGCTTTTGACCCAGACCTCATGCAGGCACCTATAGGATAAGGTTCTGGATAATTTTTACGGGTCCATATGACATGGTATGTGGTTCCTGCAGAGGAGGGGGCTGAGGGGAGACCTGCTCGCTCTCAGCAATCCCTGGAGGGGGGGGGGGGGAGCCGGGGGGTCGGTCTCTTCTCCCCAGGAACAAGCGCTGGGACGAGAGGAACCGGCCTCAAGTTGTGCCTCAAGGGGAGGTTTGGGTGGGAGAGGAGGGAAAATGCCTCCCCCGAAGGGCTGTCGAGCGCTGGGCCGGGCTGCGCAGGGCAGCGGGGGGGTCACCGTCCCTGGGGGTGTTCAAAGCCGTGGAGATGTGGTGCTCAGGGACCTGGGGGAGCGGTGGGCCTGGCAGTGCTGGGTTAGCACTTGAGCTTGGTCATGTTAAGGGCTTTTCCAACCAGCAAACTCTGTGATCCTGAGGCACAGTCCACAGTGTCCTTTTCCCGACTGGAAGTGCAGTGCTCGTGGCCTGCTGTCATCTTGTCTTTCTCCAGGTAGGGACAGATGAGCAGTTGCAGTGATGTGGTTTAGCCTTTAATGCCAGTAAAATTCTCCTGTCAGTAGCTTCTCAATTTGTTGCAAAGCCACAGTTCTAGCTGATGTTTGGCTACAGTGTTACAAACTTGTTTGTTTGCAGTTCAGTTTTGGTTTAAAAGTGTCTTAGAGGATATTGCTCGATTTCTGTGAGTTGTACTTGACAGAGCTTCACGTTCTCATGTTAAGCCTATTTTAAACAAAAGCTGAGTTGCAGTCTTACCTGTGGATGAATTGTTGAGAGTTTGGTGGTAGTAGCTGTCAATTTCCTGATGATGATAGCTTAATTTGCAGTCTGTGTGAGTAAATATTAAGGTAATGTAAGAGAGAATACTGTGTTACTGTGTTGAATGCTTTGCTGATGCAACAAATGTTTTTTTCTTCTATCCTGAATCTTTTTTTTTTCCTTTTTTTGTCATAGTGCCTTTGACTTGGTAAACATTCACCTTTTCCATGATGCTTCCAATTTAATTGCTTGGGAAACAAGCCCATCGGTTTACTCAGGAATACGGCATAAGGCTCTTGGCTATGTACTTGATAGGTATGTATCAGCCTTTACTGGCCTCTCTCCATCTTCTGTGTTCATACATAGTGTGTAAAAGCTGTTTGGAAAGGCACACTCAGGAGTGCAGAGGGTTTTACTCTGTAAACCGGGAACAGTCACTTCTTACCAGAGTTTTCTAGACGGTGCCGAGTACACTCAGCTTGTGACACCCTTTCAGCTGAGTTACTGAGGTTGGAGGATTTCTCTGGAGTCACCAGACCCTGCAGAGCAGAGAGCAGGTTTGTTTTTTAAATGTGTTAGTTTTCAGGCTGCATAGAGTGCAGTAAAGCTGCTGTCCAGGTATGTATGCAGCTCCAGACTGATGATTCGGCTGGAGGGAACTCTTGTTTATCCTCCTGCTCAGAGCAGGGCGGCCTCCAGCATCAGATCCGTCTGTTTGAAGCTGGTCCTGCTGGGATGCTCCACACACAGAGATCCACGGCTATCCCAGGCCACCCGTTGGCGTGTGTGACTGCCCCCAGAGTGAAACTCTTTCTCCCTAGCATCCACCTGGAGGTTCCCTCATGGCAGCCCATGGCCCCTCATCTTTCAGAGTGCATTGCTGAGCCGAGTGCGGCGCTCTCTTGGCAGTAACTACCATGTAGATAGAGCTGGCCACAAATGGCTCCCGCGCCATCCTCTCTGTGAACTGAGCAACGCCGGCTCCACCAGTCTCTCCTCATAGGTCATGAGCTCCAGCCCCTCAGCATTAAACCCCGATTCAGGCTTAGTACTACCCAGTGCATCACTGTTACTACAGTGTCGTGGTGTATCGCGGTGTTACGGAGCCGATTGTCTGATGTGTGGTACAAGACAGACGGTATTCTGCCCAAAAAATCTCAAATGTACAGCTGCCCTAAATACCTGTTGCAACCTTTTCTTGAGTCAAAAAATGTATTTCTCTGTGGGCCTGTGTGTATTGGCATAGTAAATGGGATTTCTCTGAGGAGGGCTGCTTGACTTCGTGTTTGCCCGAGCCTTCACGTGGGGCTTCCAGGCGGCCGAGGCGCAGCCTGCAGTCTGCAGCAGGAGCTGGTGCTGGAAGGAGTCAAAGCCGCACTGGGGGGAGCAGGGCACGGGCCTAGGGGAGGGGGGAGCAGTTGCTGAGCACGGCTCTGGGGAAGGACGGGTTCGAGGTGTCCCCTCCCTCTGGCTTTGCCTGTGGCCTTCCCTGTGCGTGGCAGACAGAGCGCACCGAGGAGCAGCTGCTGAGTGCGCTCTGGCAGCACCCGCTCCTGAACCAGGTGAAGGCGGGTGTTGAAAACCCCCTTGCATGTGCAGTGTCGTCCTTCTTCCCCCGGTAGTTTTCCAGTGGAAAAGGGTCTCCAGGGGTGGAGTATAAACGCCTCTTTGATCACAGTCTACCCCAGGTGTTACTACTCCCTGTCAGTTCTCCCTCATTCAAAGCCAGGTGGGTACTGGAGCCAGACTGTTTCCCTCCGTGTGCAGAAGTGCTCTCCCCGTGCACCCCAGCAGAGGGCTGAGTGGGAAGTTCTCCAAAGCAGGCATTTATTTTCACTCTGGGGTGATACAAGGATGAGGAGAAGTCCGGTATGTCTCCTGTCATATCACACTTGTAAAACCTGTTCGTATCATCAGAAAACGCTGGAGGCCCTTGGAGGGTTTTCAGATAGGCCGTGTGCTGTTGTGTTAAGTGAGACCCCTTACCCAGGGGATGGAGACACAGCAGGGTCAGGATCTACCCTGGAGCAGTCTGAGGCAGATTTCTGAGTCCCGTTACACACAGCAGTGTGGGAAGGGACTGGGTTTATTCCATTTTTTCTCGACTCTCCCGGCCCCTTCTCCTTTTCTTAGGCTTTGCTCGAGGGAACTCCAGCAAAGCTCTCTAAGCCTCTTGCATTATTTATTGTGCACTTGTTTACAGCATACAGTGTGCTTCATTAGCCAATTTTGGCTTGGGACCTCCCACGATGCCCTGGCAGGGGTAGGGCAGTAACACCGTAGTATTAGTGTCAGCCCTGGGTCAGAGATGTCACGACGGTATATCATTAAATTGTGACACTGCCAAAACCTGCCCCAACTCCCCTGTCCTTAGAAAAGAGAACCTGGGGTTTGGGGCTGCCCGCTACCCCGCGAGCCCGCATTCAGATGAATTGGTCATTCTGAGGGAGCAGCCAGCCGCAGATCCGGACCTCCACAGTGAAATGATGGGCTGCCTGGCACAAAGGGGGAGTTCTGTAGGAGCAGTGAATAATGGGAAACCCCTTTCATCGGCATTGCTAACCTTTTGGCAGCCACCAGCACACTCTATTCTGATCTGCTGATTGGGGAGGACAATACACTGGAGCTCGCTCTGAATGAATGCTGCCACCAACAGTGTCCCCATTCAGAGGGTTTTGGGAACCATCTTTGGCCATTGTCTGCCAGGCTCCTTCAGACAGTAGGAAAAGGGAAAGTGAGAGCGGCTGTGGGGGAAAAGTGCTTCTTTTCTCGGCTTTAATCTCTCTTTAAAGCTTCATAGATCTACATTTCCAGCTGAGCTACTGGAACTATGCAGTGTCAGATAAATACGGGAGAGAGAGGTTTCAAGCTGAGCTTTTAAATCCCCTTATCTGCATGAACTAATAATGCAGATTTAGTGCTGTTAAAAACAGAGACTGATAAGTCTCTGCCTTTAAAGCCTTTAAACTGCTAAAGAGCATTTAAGAGCGATGCAGTTCAAACCCGGCGAACAATACTGAGAAGGAAAACAGTTTAATGAGCTAAAGCTTCACTGAATGAAACAGAAACACCTTCTCACAGTTGATTTAGGTCGCTGTGGGAGTAAGTGAAAGCACAGCCCTGCTCACCCTGCATCTTCATAACCGTGAATTAAGGACAGCCTTTGGTGGAAGGTAAAAGCACAGGCTCGGAAATACCTTTGCAAATAAAGCTCAAGGAGTTACTTTAGGCGTTAAAGCCCTCGGGGGCCTCAGTTTCCCTGAAATTATTTTAACTGCAAGTTTTTAACACACAGGCACGAAGCTGCACAGCATCTCTACGATTCTGAGAAGGGAGGAGTTTAAAAACAAAGGAAAAAGTGCCAAGGCAATGGTTTAACGTTGTGGCTAAAAGTTTGGCCCTGGTTGATAATTGTAACCAGAAGTTTGGGGAGTAGAGAGGTTTACAACGAATAGGAAGGTTACAGTAGTGTTCTGAAGTGGTGGAGCTTTAATGATGTTAAAAATTAATTACCTTGCAGGAGGACACTGTGAAAACCAGCTAACTAGTTTGTGCTGAGTCAGGTTGGTGTCAGCCTCTGTTTTTCAGCAAATGTGAAGGAAATGTGGTGTTAGGCCCTTCACTGGGGTTGAGCAAGTACTGGCTTGTGTATTTACAAATACACATATATGTATCTGTAGAAAAAAGGGGTGTGAGACCAGTCTTTGTCAACACATTGCGAACCCAAACTAAATTCCCAGAAGTCGATTACATTCTTACAGAGAGGCACAGGTAGAGCCAAGCCTGAATTTTGCTTTTAGGTGAGAATAAGAACATTTTGTAATGCCTTACATTTTGTGGCAAAAAAATAATAATAATTCCCCCAGGCCTGTTTTGGAGAATTCCCACGTGCAGTTAGCCCTGTTTGCATAATGCCTGGGTTTCTGCACTTTGTGAACTCGGGGGGTTTAGCTATAGAGGAGAGCAAGAGAGGAAATGTCATTTACGTTTTCGTTCCGTCTTCCATACGTCTGCTGTAATTAATGTTTGTGCATATGTCATATTAATTAATCACATCGGCGTATTAGTCATGTCCTTTAGACACTTGCTGGGGAAAAGTGTCTGTGAGATTTAATAACCCAGGTAGGGAATTAGTGGGGTGTGAAGGGTGAGGTCTGTACAAGTACCAGAAGAGAGCTGCGAGGGCAGGGGCGCGAGGCATTAGCCCGACGCCGCGGTTCTCGGCGTGCCAGCCTTCTAAACTTCCTGAAATTATCTCGAGCATGCAGATCCATAAAATGAATGTGGGTTGGTTTTTTTTTTTTAAAGAAAGTGACAGTGCTCTTCTGTTTTCCTATTGAAACATTCCCTGGCCTAGTTCAACAGAAACATTTTTACATTACAACTGTGAAATCTTGGCATAAAGCTCCCCTTTGTGCCCTTCATTATTTTCTCACAAATATAGTCCATTGTCACATAGCTGAAGTTAATTTGATCAACATTGGGACATTTAACTTTTATGTCCGGTCAAAGGAGCTGTTTCATGCTCATTTTGGGTATTCAAAAGAAATGATTGCCAGAAAAATAATGTTACTATTAACAATTCAGAGCAATTAGTTTCCCAGGGAGAGGCGATGTGATGCACCGGCTCCACACAACTATTCTTTGTCATTTTATGGATGCTCATCAGTCAACTGTCACATCTTCTCAAAGACCCCTCCAATCTAAATGTTTCTCTTTGGGCTTTTCCCAGAACTAGCAGCTGAATGAGCAAAAGAAAAGCCACTTAGTTTCTAGGCAAAGGAAAACTTTGCTCTAAGGATCTGGGTCATTTGAGAAGATCCTACCAGTAGCTCGCCTTGGGCAGGGGCGGGCGACGATTTAAAAACAAAGTTATTTTTTTTACACTGTATTTATTTTTTTGCAGTGGTGATTTTAACATGGAGTGAAAACTGTAATCCTGTGCCTTCAAATTCTTTGTGGAATTTCTGTGTATTCGGGTAGAATGCACTCCCAGTAAAGTAAACCTTCCACCCAAGTGTCAGCTCACAAAGGTTTAAAACCCGAGATCACATTCAGAAAGACAGCTTTTCATTAAACACCCTGCGGCTCATCTCATTAATATTCAGTCATCCCCCCTTTAAACTGAGGTTAAGTGCTCTCAAAATTAGCATGTTTGTATAATATGGTCTTTAAAGAGTAAATCCAGCAAAATTGTCTTGTTACTTTCAGCCTGTCAGATACAGTCCAAGACGCTTTTTCCTGCCTTCTCCTTTTTCTGCTGGCTCGAGCTTTTGCCTCTTTGAGGCAGTTGTCAAAAATTTAACTTTCGTGTCCTTTCTGTTTACACAGACACTTTTTTTTCAATCTTTTTCAGCTGTATTTTTAGCAGAAAAATAATTTTGTGCTGGTATGCATTGTAATGGAAAGTACCCGTGATTCTCGTTCTGGGGCAGAGTGAATTCCTTTCCGTAGTACTCGGGCAGTGAATTAAAGTCTGGTTCTCTCACAACAGAGAAGCCTGTACACACAACAAGCAGGTTTGGGGCAAGGATGTGACTGAGGGTCAGCAGTGCAAACCCCAGAACTTCCAGGACGCACAGGAATGACATGGGGAGGTCTCCCTTAAACAAGAGCAGCCTGGAAACGTGAAGTCATTCCTCACGTTGTCCACCTAACGCGAGTAGAATTGCGGCTCTCCCAGGAGAAATGCTGGAAATAAAAGCTCTGAGGTTTCCCAGAGGGGACTTCCCAGGACCAGGGTGCCTGTCCTGTATGTGAGTCTCAGCCCAGGTCTGCTGGGCTGGTGGCACTCCAAGCCTCCGCTGTTACTCCTCCTCAGCTCCTCTGGAGGAGCAGGCTGTCCCCGAGCTGCCTCAGCTGGCTGCCCCGGATTTCTGGCCGAGTACAACTGGTGTAACTACGGGCTAGATTGGATCTATTGTAAAATAATGCTGCTCCCAGGAGAACTGGTGTAATTAGACACAGACAATTGGAGAAAAGAGAGAATGCCTCCTAAAAAAAAGAAATAGCTGCAGATAACTTGTTGCCTGCTTGATTTTGCTCTGAGATGGCTTTCTGTGAGAATGTGCAGAGTGCTTCATGTGCTCATTGAGTTATATTTCTCTTTTTACTGTAATTTGTTCCTTAGAGAGTCAGGAGCTAGATAAAGAGCAGTCATTAGTGTCTAGCTAAAGGTGACACTCACATCAGCATTCGTTGTGGTTTGTGTCTTTTGAAAGGTTCTATCATGTAGCTGTATAATCTTCAGGATAGCTGTGATTCAATTAGGAAGAATCTATATGGGCTGTTGATCCAATTTTTATTCATTTGCCGAGAAATGGAAATAAATTGCTATTGTGATTTTATTTACCATGCTCGCTGTAAGATGATGCTCTCAGCTGATAGCTACACAGCAGAGGAAGAGGAAGAGATCCCTTCTGGTTCCGGGCATGAAGCGAATAACCCCAGCGCACTGCCCCCCTGGAGGGTGGGAGCGCTGCCAGAAGGGGGTCTCGGACCCTTGTCCCGTCCTGGAGATGCAGGTTCTCCCTGACAGGGGAATAACCTGGAGCCAGGTATGGCCACAGCCGCCTGTGGCACAAGTGCTGAGGGGTTACAGACACACTTGGCAGCCGTTCCTCCTGGCTGACGGGTGCGTAGCTGTAACTGCCTCACCTTTCACGAGAGCTTCCACGCCTCTCTTCTGTCAGCATGCAGTTAACAGGCAGCTAAGGGGACCCGTTTCTTACTCCAGCAGGGACCTAACCAAACACATCTGCTGTCTCCGTGGTCAGTGGAACTCCCTGTGTTCAGCCTGACGTGGACCGCTCTGATGTTTGTGATCGTTGGGCTCCTTTGAAAGAGAGACGGGGTTTCCCTTCCCGTTCAGAGGGGAGCAGCTCATGTTGCCCTTTCCTGGCTGGGGCTGGCTGTAGTTTCAGGTCACAGCCCCCCCAGCATCGCGGTTTCCCAGCTGTGCGGTGGAGGCCTGTGGGTTTCTGTCACCAGTGGTACGGTGTGGTGTGACATCACCTGCTGCCGTGCTCGTGACGGCACGGCCATCTGCAGAGGGCGGGCTGGGGAAGGCGCTGGCTAGAGTCTGGTGACAGAGGAATCCGGGAGATCGGCGGGCTGGGGAAGGCGCTGGCTAGAGTCTGGTGACAGAGGAATCCGGGAGATCTCTCCTCTCCCGCCACGGTGCCAGGATGAACTCGTGGACATGCAGTGCCTCTCTCCTGAGGCGTTCCGGGTTTGTCTCGGACAGCACGTGGGATCCAGAGTCACAGAACTGACGGGGTTGGAAGGGGCCTTTCAGATCATCAGGTGCAGCCATCACCCCGACCTGCCAGGACCACCACTAGCCATGTCCCTCAGCACCACATCTGCCAGTCTTTTAAATCCCTCGGGGATGGCTCTTCCCAGCCTTGGCGAGGTAAGGGACCGATCCGCACTGCTGCGCGTCCGGGCTCTTTCCCGTGTGCTCAGCGCGCTCCTAACGCTGCGAGCGAGGGACTCGGCCTTGGCTCCGCCGCGCCCAGGCCCTGCGGAGCAGGGAGCCGGACTGCCACGGCCCGGCCCGCGGGCCGCCTGCGCAGCCCAGCCTGGCAGCGCTCACGAGTGCCACCAGTACGCGGTACTCCACACATGGGCAGTTCCTCTGACTGTTTTCTCTTACATCAGATGAAGAGCAAGAAAATTTCTTTGTAACACGACACTGCGGCATTGTGTTCTCCTGTAGCAAAATTGACAAGTACTTACATCATTATACATGGCTGCTATTTCATTAGGCGAATGTCAGTGTCAGGTAAGATCATGGTTTTGTCAATATAATGAAAATACCAGTCAAGTGAGGAAAAAGTCACAATTTTCCAGCTCTAAAAATTGATTTTTATTGCTCTTCTTGTAATCCTTTCTTTGGATTAAGTATTTATTATTGATGTGGTCTTTCTTTTAATCTTAATAGCTGCTGACATTGTAATTAATTAAAAACTACAACATTTTTGCCCAAATGGCACTATATTGAAATTAAAAGTGAACATCACATATTAGTTAAACAGCCCTGGCAAATGTCTCGAGTGCTAAGATGATTGCCTAAGCTTCTTGACAGTTCCTTTCATCTTGCTGTGTGCTGCTTGACCTTTTGAGATGTTTTGGTGTTATTAATAGGTTTTAGCTATTATATCAGAAGGAAGAGGGCACAAAAATATGATGAACTTTATCTTTTTAATGACAGTGCTACAACACTTCAGGCGTGCTAACGAGGGCGCTCGCATCGTGTTGTGAGGCAGACTTAGCCACCAGGTAACTTCTGCTGGGCGTCGATGGGGGTTTCTGGAATTGTCTCTAAGTGTGTGTTGCGGAATGCAGAGTGGTGCGAGCCGAGCGCTGACTGCGGGAGGGAAGCAACACGTGGAAGGGGTGACCAGGTCCTGTCTTCCAGAGCTTTCTCCAGCACCTCTGCTGGAGGTGGATCTCCATGGAGTGGTTCTTGGTGCAGGTGTGCGCACTGATCTCTGAGTAAACTTGTAAGAGGAGAAGTAATGAGAGTAGGAACGGTGGAAATCTGAAAGGCCACACAGCCAGCCTGTGTCTGGCTTTAAATGAGCCCAAACTGACGTTTCCATTCTCTCACCTTATCATGGGTGTGGTAGAAGATAGGTTTCACTGTCGTCGTTCCTTGGCTTTCCACCAGAAGTCACTGCAGGAGTTGTTATTACCTCTAACCTTACTGATTCTTGGAAAAGAAAAGTGCACAACCCTCTTCAGAAGGTCACTTGCTACCTCCTTTGGCTCCCTCCACCCCATGGGCAGGTCACTTCCTGCCCTCCTGGTTTTCAACATTCCTCTCCAGGGTAAGATCTCTCCTGTCACGGGAGCATCGGTTGAGCGTGTCCTTGGCAACACGTGGCCGTGATGTGTGAGGCTGCTGCCCACAGGTCTGGCTGCAGCTTGCCAGTGGGCCTGTAGAGCACTTGCACACCAGTACCCTCCCGGTGACCATCCCAGTCACCAACCAGTGGCCCTCCCCAAGGCCTTCCCCACCACGCTGCAGCGGCTCCTGCCAGGGCTGCCAGCTTCAGCAGCTGCCAGGCAGGATGTCAGCAGCCTCTGGTGCACTGTGGAGAGGATCTTCCACCCCCGCAGGGGTGCAGGCCCATGTCACCTGCAGCAGATCGGTTGGGAACCTGTGGAGCAAAGCTCAGTGAAGGTCAGCAGTGGACAAGGTCAGCAGTTCAGCCTGGGGAGTGGCTGCCACCGGCCCTGAGCTGTCCTCCCTCCTCTGCGTGGTTAGTGGCGATGGCGCTCCTCCCTCCCTTGGAAAGGACCCCTCATCTGGGCAGCCACGTCTGCCCTGCACAGCAGCTGTCCCGGCCGTGCCTCGCGTGGGTGACCTGCAGAAATAGAGACTGTGGGAGGAAAACTGCCTAGAAATTGCACGAGAAATGCAGAAGGGCTGATGTGAGCTGGTATTGAGCTTAAACACATTCTGTTATTATAAAAATTTGCTCATCGAATAAAATATGGCCTGACCTCCGAATTGTTTCTGGCTAAGAAACGTGACAGTGTCCCTCCTGCTCCTCCATTCAGCCTGCTTGGCAGAGCCGCGAGTTTTTTGTTTTGTTTTGTTATGTTATTGTTGTGTTTAAAAAAAAAACAACAAAAAAACCCTCAAGCCCCTCTTTTCAGCGGTGTCAAGTTAGGATGAATTGGCCAGGGAGGCATGTTTATAGACTGTGTGAAGAACTTTGTCTTTGTGTGGGAATGCTGGTGACACTGGTATGGCTTGCCTGAATGAACTGCGATGACGCGGCTAATAAGGTGTCCTGCTGAGCGCCGCGGCAGCCTTTCTCAGACCTCCCACTTAATGCCATTCAGCTCCAGCTCAGTGTAGCTAATTTTTCCCATTCCCTCAATTCTTTAGGCCTCCTTACAAACAGAAAAGTCAACTTTCACACCGAGGAGAAGATAAGTGCTTTAGGAAATAATCGTGTAAACAGAGTGTTACCTTCTGACCTGATGCTGATACCTTGGTCTGGGACAAAACCCGGCTGGCTATTGCATTAGACATGGCTATTAAAGGAATAATGCTGCTGATCCTCCTTACAAAGTGCCCTGAGAAATGGTTTAGCCAAATCACAGTGCCTCTTGTCACACTGAATCATGCTCAGCTGCTCTCTTCCATGACCAAATCGCTGATATTTAGCTGCCTCCTGTCTTCTTGCTCGCCACAGTACGGGAGGGAGAGAAACACGAAAGCCAGGGAAAGGCAGTCACGTTTCAGACTGCCCTGGTGTTTTCTGGCTGAATCCCAGTGCTTCAGCAGTCACACCATGTGCCCAGCAGCCTTTCTAGGAGGTGTGTTCATAACTACCTGGGGTTGAATTCGACACTGCCGAGTGCCTTCAGGGATTCCAGCAACATGGAATTTTCTGTTCTAAAGTTCATTCCAAGCAATTCCTTCTGGTGTTCTGGGTGGAGACTAAAATTACTAACTAGACCCAGATTTCCAGTAGTATTGAGGAGAAGAGGAACCGCTGCATCACACTCGTGTTAGTCTTGGTAGGGATATGGCACGCAGATCTCCTAAAGGGCTTTGACAAAACTACCCATTCAGCAGACACTGCCCTCCAGACTGAGACATCTGACTTTGCCTCAAAGTAACTTGGCGTCTCTGGGCACCCAGACCACACCCTGAGCATTCCCTTCTGCTGTGGCATTTGTCTGACTTCTCGTTGGCTTTGCCCACCACTTTTGCCTCTGCTTGGAGCTGGGTACCGCCTTCGTCACTGGCAGGATGATCCAGCTCAAGCTAGAGCTGTTCAGCATCGGAGCACGGAGAGTTCTGAGCTTGCCTGCAATTCTCCTGTCACCCCCAGAGTAACAGCTTTTGTCACAGGTCTTTGAAAGTTTTCTTTAAAACAGAAGTGTGAGCCATGGGTCTGACTCGTCAGAACATTCAAGCATGTGACTAACTTTGGCCATAAATGTTGCTTGCAAGTCGCGATTCCTTGAGTGTTCCGTTCCTCTGCTGCCCTGCCGTGTCTAAAAGGCTGTTCAGCTCCATTCCCTAAACTGTCTCTGGTCTGTCTCTTCTCAAAATAGAACAGCATTTGAAAAGATAAAGGACAGCCCAGCCAGTCCAGAAGGCTTCCAGTGTAGAGCCTTCAGTTTAAAATGTATGTTTAGTTTGAAACCAGCAAAAGAATGAATGTGTTCAAGTTCTAATCATCTGACACAGTTATCAATTAGCAGCTCTGTGTGGAGCTAGTAGAGGAGCAATCATGTATGGCACTTGTGTTTGTGTGCTCTGAAGTCAGCGAGGCCATCAGTAAATCAGTCACCAGTGTGCATTTTTCCAGTGATCCTTATTTGCCATGTTGAATTTGTTACTTTGAGAGAGCAAAAGCTCTGTCTTTGGTATGTTGTAAGTGCAAATAAACTGTTCTCTCGTATGTGATAGGTTCTGGAGCACAAGAAAGGAGTAGAAGAGTGAACATCTGCCAGTGTTCCAGGGGAAGACATGTCTTTCTGGGAAGGGAGGGCTGTGGTCTGTTTGAAAGGTTCTCCAGTTTGTTTGCATTCAAGCACTGGATGCAGCTGGTTGGGACCTGTGTAGGGCCATCATCTCTTGATGGCCCTGCACAGGTCCTAACAGCACCACACAGTTACTTAGAGCATCAGCGATCTTCTGTTTGCTCTCACAGCTAGAGTGGTGGAAGAGGAATATTTGTGGCTTCTCAGTTGTGATTTTTCCCCTGACTTGCCTGGTTTGTAACAGGCCCTGTAGGACAGTTGTGCAGGAGAGAATAGAGCCTTTCACAGTATGTCGAAAGCTTCGGGATGATCTGGTCGTCGGCAGGGGCAGGTTGTGGCACCAGAAGTGGCACCAGGTGCCCCCACTAGAAGTATTATGTTAATGCTGGTGACACGGGTCGGCTGCTTTCTTTTGATGTGATTCGGATTTATCACCCCACTGGCTGGTCCATGGCAGCATTTTTCCAAGAATTAGTTGATTCACCGTTAAAGTTATATTCTGTTGTTACAGAAATAAGTAGAAGAGAACAGCACAGATTTGGAAGCCTTCCCAGTTAATCTGCAAGCCCCTTTCCTGCTAAAACACGCATAAGTAAAAGTCTTCCGAGTTCTCATTTGCTTGTGCACGTGATGAGCTGGATGCATTTGGGGCTTGGGACGCAGAAACAAGACTTGCTGCAGTCCTGACACTGTTGCTGCATGTCCTTGGTGCTGGTGAGACTCCCCGAGTCCCCCGGTGCTGAGGGTTTCCTGGCTGTTCCTGGGGCAGGAGGTGAGGCACAGAATGGCTGCAGTTCCAGGATTCTGTGAGATACCCCTGTACGCTTTTGCCAGCTCCGTTGCTAACTTGGAGCCTGGCTGGAAGAACACAGTCAAGAAGTGCCACGGATGGGGTGGAGCTGAAGGCACCAGTGGGTGTTCGAGAACAGAGCCAAGAGTACCCAAGTGCTGAAAGAACTGTAAGGTTTGGGGCTGCTGAACTAATAACAGTAAGTTACATGCAAATCTTGAGTCACTCAAAGCATGTTTCATTGTTGGGCATCCCACACAATTTAGTGAGTGCAGATATGTGTGTACCCCCTGCTGTGCCACTGTTGGTGACTTTGCTGTACAGCTCGGTTTCACCCACGCCGAGAGGCAGATCTGGCAGAGGACCCAAAGCACCACCCCTGAGAAGTACCGTTCAGGCTGTCACGAGAGGCTGTGTCTGAAAGTCCAGCAGAGACACTGCAAGGGGAGCAGCTGGTTAAAACCATCGGGTTTAAAGCTTGGCATTGATTTGTATGTGTGTTTAAATCAGGTAATGTGCATGACTATGAAATGACTGAATTTTAATTAATTGATCAGAATCAGACTCATCAGCTCTTTTGTTCTCCGGTTAGGAGACATTTTCAGTGGCTATTTCTGGAACAGTCTGTTTATTTGGGAAATCTGTCGTTGCATAATACGATCACAGGCATCGTTCTCATAGTACCAATCTGTTTTAAGAGGCCTTCTCTAGTCCTTGATGTCACTCCTGCAGTATCTGTCATTTCTGTGTCAGCAGTAAATGGCAGCGAGCAAAGCCAGAACTGAGATATGAATCAGGAACTTGGCAAAGCCAGATCAGTTTTTCTCACCTGTAAGTTGCATGTCAGATTGTGTAGTGGTAGTGTTAGCAGACGTGGCAGCGTGAATGGTTCGGTTCTCGCTCTCCTTCGGTGTGCCCTGAGGGCACTAATCAAACTGATGCTACGTACAGCTCAGAAGCGACCGGTTTTCCTCAGTGCTTGCTGGGAGCTGACAGTAGACAATATTTATTAACAGTACCTGCAATAATTTGTCAGCTGAATGGAGGATCTGGAGATTTTCATACCAGAAGAGGATAAGTCTTTGCAAGAGGCTTTGCTCTAAATGATCACTACCTTAGGTCCAAGGCACATTCATTCTTCAGTAGAATAATATTCCATACATAATTGATTGCTGTTGACTCAAACTGTGAGAAGATTGTAAGGGGAGAAGCAGTGTCTGGCTGTAAATCCAGTGTTGTATCGTCCTTTATAGTTTTGCAAAGTCCAAGTGGATGTGGTGCATTCATTAAAGCCTTTAGAGCCGTTTGAAGTGAAAGCCTCCTTGCTGGGCAGCGTTGTTCCAGGAAGCCTGCTGACTGCATCATGCAGTAAGGAATCCCTTACCCACCTGCACAGGACCCTGCTTCTGGCTTGGTTGGGGTTTCTGGCCTTGTAACACTTAGGTACTTACATGCTCTCAAAACACACTTGGCCCATTGCCTGGCATTTGTTCCCTGTTTCTCTGACACCGCACATCCAGTGCACTGCTCCCGGGTTGTGTGTGTGCATTCCGGCATGTGTTCGCAGTGGCTGTGGGACAGTTCGCTTCTGGTGTTCCATACCTTCCTCAGCTACTGTAGGAAGTCACATGTATTGAATCCTGTGTGTGCAGTTAAGCAGGAATCACTCCCAAATGCTGAGGTCTCCAGAAGCGTGTAAAGTTGCACGTTGTTAGCAGGGCCAGGCAGTTGTCGCTAACAATAGAGAAGCTGACAGCAACTTGCAGTGTGGAAGATTCGAAAGATGAGCAGTAATGCCTTATCTCCTTGGCTAGTCCTGAGCAACAGCTTGAGAAAACAGGTGGAAAAAAAAGAAAACATGTGGAAAGATCACCTTTGAGGTGTTGGCTACAACCTCACCAAGATCTGCTTTAAAGCCCTGGCAGATCAGTCTCTGTCGGCTGTGGCGATTAACGCTTAGCCCTAACGTGCCACTTGGCACATGGAAAGTGCAGAGCACTAACAGGTGCTGGAGGACATGGTGGCCACAGTCTCACAGAGAAGTGAGCTCAGCAAGTGATTGCCAGGGGCCTTGCTCTGAGCTGGTCGCTGAGTTGCATCTCCCCATCCTGAGCGCAAAGCCGTGCACTCTGGCTCTGGCAGGAGCAGAACGCCTCCCTGTCACCTGCAGCACGTCTGGTGCCCCAGTGCCACTTGGATACGTGTGCTAACTGCTCCAAAGCACCACTTCCTCCAAATGGGGGAGAGGAAATGCATTGTTTTACTAGGGTCAGAGGTAGAACTGCCTAAGCAAAAGTACCAGCCCAAAACCACAGTTAATAGGTTGTTTTGGTGTAATCCGGTAGTTTTGATGATGCCAATGATTATTTCTGAGATTGTATTAGAAGATAAAGTGTTTGTGCATGCTTCATATACACAAAGCTGAATGACAGGTTTGTTTTGTTGTTTGTTTTTTTTTCCAGAATTATAGATCAGCGGTTTGAGAAAGTTTCGTATTTTGTCTTTGGAGATTTCAACTTTAGACTGGATGCCAAAGCAGTAGTAGAGGTAGGACCTTTATTTTTCTTCTGTTGTGTACTCTACCAGTTTTTACTTCTCAAATACTCTTTTGCCTGGAGAAGCTGTGACTCGATGAACTCATCTGAATATTGACACCAGACGTGGCTCAGAACACTTTCAAGGAACATCTGCCAGGAAGCGCAAACCCCTGCTGTGAGTGTGCTGAAGCCCTTAAACCCACGCTGACGGGCAGAGCGATGCCGGCTGTGGGTGCCCCTGGAATGCAGAGTCCAAGGTCCTGCAGATAGAGAGGAGAAAACGTGGGTACCCTGCAGAGATGGGAGCTGGAGCCTTCGCAGTGCACAGGCAGTCTCTCCCTCTGGCTGCACGCAGGTTGCTTGTTTGAAATCTCTGTGAGCTCCCGTACGGGGCACCCTGTTTCTTTTGCATATTTGGGACTGTCACGTTTCTAGATCAGTTGGTCTCACAGTCGTTGCCTACAAGCAGAGCAGCTGCTGGTTTGTATTTCTACTCTGTGCAGGAAAAAGAGAAATTTCTGTGGTAGAATTCCACGCTTTATAAATACAAGCAGACGTTTGTGCAAACCCTTGTGACAGCAGCATCGCGGTGTGGAAGGGTGACTGGAGGGTCTGTATAAAGCCTCAAAAAATGCAGTGAACTTTTTCCATCAAGAGTTCCCTGTGTCTACTGCTAAAGCTCGACTCCAGGTAACACAGGGTCAGAAATAATACCCAGGCTGAAAACCAATTTAATCTCATGGTTTTCCCGCTTTAATTCTCCAAGGTACTTCGGTGTCTTTCTGGTGTCCTTGAGGATAAGCATGTATCTTCTAAACCAGAAGCTTTTATTTTGTCAACCAAGCCACAGGAAGCAAGTGGCCTGTGTGTCAAAGGCTGGCTGCCCCTCATAGGGTGCAGTGCTGTTCTCCTTCCTCACATGATGGTTAGTCCTTCATCTGCTGAAAAATAGGGGTTTGACATGACAGCGCTGCCTTTGTACCTTATAATCTACTTCTTGGAGTCTGTTGTACACTGTAGTCTTCTAACCAACAAACTTGGAGCATAACTGAAAAGAAATTCTCGTCACTGATCTTGAATGTGCAGCTTCGTGATGCATATATTAAGGACTACATCCTGCTGTGCTATGCTGTGGTTCCTGTAGTTCTCATCAGTGCTTATAGATTACTGGGTTTTGAAGCCATATGCCAGGTTTTTTATTCACTGGTGGTGCAGTTGTATTATTGAGCATGCTCTTATCTGAGAGCACCTCTATCAATCAAGCTGCAGCAGAATTGCCTCCTGCACCTGGTATTGATGAAGGGCACCATAAGTTTTTCCTCACTTACTAACTGCCTGGCAGTCTGCAGGATTGAAACTGCAGAGAACGCTTGCTTTACTGCCAATAGATTGATTCCTGCATTTATATCTGTGAGTTTCAGAGCGATCCATTTCTGAAATAATAATGTCACTAACGGTAGGTGGTGCCTACTGAGCGAACTGGGCGCAGGTGGCGTGAGCGCGGGCGAGTCTTACTCCTGACACCACTTCTCGCCTTACGAATGCTGCACCGACGCGAGTTCGTGTTGTTGTGTATGAGCACACAAGGGGTAATTTGAAGATGAAACAAATCAAGTTGCCTGTTCTTAGGTGTAAGCGAGTGTGCACGTAAAATCATTAGAGGATAACATAACTTTTGTTGCTTTTTGTTTGAAGTAGCATACCCCATTAACCAGAACCTTGCCTGACTGTTTTGCAATATTAATCAAACATAATTAAAGCTGATTGAGGAACTTGCACTTCTGATTTGCGTGCGTGCAGCTAAGTTCATACTGGTTTGCAGCCTCGTGCGTTTGGTGTGGTTTCTAAGCTGGTCTGCCGGAAGACCCGAAGGGTTTAGGAAATGGCTCCTCACGTCGTTTCCTGCACGGACGGGGTGGCACCGGCCGTGTGTCTGGGACGCCACTCGTGAGCTGGGGCTGTCACCAGTGAATCAGTAGCAGGTGTACAGCACTCTGTTTGGAGCCCGGGCTCCTGGGAGACACGTGGGTTTCTGAAGGGGGACTCGGGGCAGGGTTACAGACACCTCTAGCAAGAATGACTCTCGACAGGGCCTAACCTTTGATTGTGTTTAAGTCCCCTTCCCAGATGGCTTCGCAGACAGCTTTATGAACAGTGTTTCTCAGTGGTTGTACCGCTCTTCTGAAGCTGTGGGAGGGCTGAGTGCCGAGGCCGAGCAGGGTGTCCAGAGCGGGCAGGCTGGGCAGGCTCCTGCTCCCCGGCACCTGGCACACCCGGGCCTGCCTGGCGCTTGCAGGCCGCCCCTGCAAACAGCTGGTGTCAGCCGTTCTTCGGTGCTGGAGTTAATACTGGGAATGTTAAGGGTTAACCCATTGACCTGTCGTCATCCTGTATTTTACTAATTTTATCTCTGCTTCTCTTGTTGACCTTTTGAATTCCCTCTTGAAACTCCAATGTGCTGAACGCTTGGACACCAAGACGCTCTGAGCACTGCGTGTGTTGTGGAAACGTAGGCTGTGCTCACACCGAGCACAAAGGCTGGGGTATATTTCTGAGGGGTACCTCACTTAAGCCATCGAGAGGGAGAATCCAAGAGCTGTTTAACATGTGAAGTCCAGTGTGTTCAATCACATGCCAAAAATGTTGCACTTATTAATTCATAATTAATAGACAATAAATCATTAGTGTATATAATGTATTAAACATCTTATGGGAGCCTTAATCTAAAGTGAAATTTAATTCCTTGCTAGGAAAATCAGCTTTACTGTTGCTGGAGGAATCCAGGGGTGGCAGGAGGGGGGGATCAATAAAACAGGTAAAGGCTTCTGACAATCCCAAGATCCACGTGTGCATTAACAAGGGGATTGTCCAGAGGGATAAACTGGCAAGAAAGAAGTAAGTCCTCTGTAGCATAACAAGCATAGCAAAACAATTGTTCACAGCAGATTTTTGTTATGGCTTGAGTGTAATTTGTGGCCCAGCGTGATAATGTTCAGAGAGGTACCTGTGGCTTGGCTATTTAAAGCAATTACAAGCTGTCCCCAGCCTGAAAAGCGCCATGATAAGCTTCCTTCCCAGTCTGGCTTTCTTGGATCGATGTGTTGTTCAGAATACAGGGGTCATGAGAGTACCTGGAATGCAAGCAAGGCTTTTTCCCTAAGTCTCAGACATTTGTATGACCTGGGCGTGCATCTGGCATCAAGGACCAGGAGGGGTCTCTTTGCCAGGTCTTGTCCAGTGCTGCCTCATGTTGGCTTTGTCTGCAACATCTCCTAAGATGTGCTTGATGCCACCTTCCCCTTGGGACAGGCTAAAGCCTCTGAGAACATTTAACTGAGAAGAAACACGTGGAAGTGTAAGTGCCACTAAGTGTTAATCCTAAAGGTTCGCTGTGGGTAGTAGTAAGCCTCACCAGTTCGTCTTGTCGCTAAATCCAGTTTGTTTCTGTAGAAGGCAGTGCTACAATTTTACACAAGTTCTGCTCTGTGTTGTAAAGACAATACAGATAGGTCACGGTGTTCTTAAATTCACTGCACATCTGTAGCAGTGTGTGTCACAAAGGTAGTTTTTCTGTTGCTGGAAAATGATCTTCTGAAATGGAATTGATGAGGTGACTTTAAAGAAATCTGTGGCAGCCATGAGGTAGCAGCCACAGACTGAAGTTAAAGAATGTTCCAGAAATGTGCAAATTATTATGAGTTGGTGTTTTGGTTTGTCAGAAAAAAGGTGTCGGGGTAGGTGCTGGGAGGCTCCGAGATTGAGCAAGACGAGTTGGCTGTCAACTTACTGAGAGTAGGGTACTAAAATCTCTAAAATCACATTAGGGTAAGCAGGGAGCTGAAGCTTTGTGGGAGTGTTAACAAGGGGGTTATTGCAAAGAACAGAGGAGGACAGGTTCTTTTTGTTTGGTAGGAGAAATAACGAAGTGAAGTTACTGTGTCAGGGCCTGAGAGCAAGCAGCTTACCCCCTGCTGCAGACCGCCCGGGGTTCCACACTGCGATGGGTCCAAGGCCGTTCTGATCTACACTTGTACCGTTATTGAAACCACTTATTAGCAGTTGATATTTTCTGTAAACTCTGCAAACACTCCTAGTGTAAGTGTAGAAGAAGAATTGGTCCCATAAATCTCTCCTTGCCTCCTCGTTCTCGTGGGTCTATGGGCGTGCAAGTGGGAGGGTCGTGACCCCCGTCAGTAAATTTGCAGGCGGCTGCCTGCGGGCGTCCCGTGCGGGCTGTCACTGGGTGTCTGAGTGTGCAGAGGTGCCCTTCCCCTTCATCTGGCAGAGCAGATGTGTAAAAAGAGATAGCACTTGGCTGGAATGGGTGCCTGATGTGGGGCATCAGTTGGGAGCTGCATCCTCTCCCCGTCTGCCCACAGCAGCCTGGAGCATCACGGCTCACAGTCTCACTCCGTGTCCGCTGCAGCTCTTGCCTGTAAATCCTCTCAAACCTCTTCACCCATGTCAGCAAAGGACAGTCAGGCTGAGTCTAGTGGTCTGGGACAAAAAGCTGTTTCTGGCAGGGGCTGCTGATTCAACAGTCTCCTAAAGTTCTTGGACTTCAGGAAAAGAGGGAAGGTAACTGCGTGCTGACCAGTTCCAGGAGTTGCAGTTCAGGAGTATAATGTTTGGCATGCAAACCACAGGTCTTAAAGAAAAGGTGATCTTAACCACAAAATCCACCTTCTCGAGGTAAACCATAACCTTCACTTGTATCCAGAAGAACAGTCTTCATTTCTCCCTCGCTAAAAAACGTTTTGTTGGGGCTGATAGTAGTTTGGTGAGCTGGAGAGGGATAAAGTGTATCACATATGAACTTGTAGATAAGAATCCCATCGTGTAAAGGTAGCAATAGAAGTGCTGTTTCAGGATTCCAGTTGTTTTGACCTACAAAAAGCTTTTAAGCTTTATTGGCATAGTAAGAAGCAAAGTTCTCATCTTCACACGAGGGGTTCATGGAGTGTACACCTGCCCTGTCTACTTAGTGGTCATGTTCAACCAAGACACTTCCTTTCTAGACTTTTGCCAAGCAGCCATTTGATAAGCCATAACTGGAATTGCTGATTAAATGTTTTTTAAAGGCCGTAAGGACTCACAAAGTGGCCTACCTAGCTCCATCATTCAGTTGCATTGAGCCTCTCTGCCACCTTGACCACCTTCTATTACCTAGTGAAACAGGAACAACTTCATTCCAGCAGGACTTTTTAGCTCCAGCCATATTGCTGATGCTACAGTGAATCATATGACTTTGATTTGGTCGTATGGTCTTGGCACAAGACAATACTTTATCCTCAGCACGGGGTAAGTGACCCATCTGCTGTATGACAGCTGCAAGTCCTGAGGACTTCTCAGTTGGATCCCTTCTCACTGGTAAAATGAAAAGAGGTCCCAAGTACACGGTCTGCATTGCAGCTAGCTGGTGATGGGTGTTAGTAAAACCATGTTAAGGCATGAGGAAGCCCCTTTGCAAAAAAAAAAAAAAAAAAAAAGCTAGTCTCAAAACACAAATAAAAAGATGGTAGACGACATACATAGTCTATGGTTGTCTATTGCTGACTGTTTGGATTATGGGGAGTAACCAAGACCAATGTGCTGGTCTTTGAGCATATAATTAGATTATTTTATCCTCCTTAGAGATGCAAAATGTGCAAGAGGTGAAATCGATGTCTTGTACGTATTTCATAGTCTGTTGTGTGATGCCAGAGCAGATACTGGCACAGTAGACATTTTCAGATGGTTTATGCTGGTTTTGAGGCTGTTCTTACCCCTTTTGCTTTGTTGTTGAATATAATAGGGAGGGTTGGAAATACTGGTGCAGTGAAACTTGTTGACAGCTGAGAAAGCAGTGTGTGCCTGTTGTGGGTCTGCACACTGCTGGTAAATCTGTCGCTCCTCTCTGCGAGAGCTGAGCGCGTTAATGCTTCTTCAGAGAGTGCCCGAAGCGCCCTGAAGCGCCCTTTCACTCACCATTGTGCCCCTGAGCTGCTCGGGAATCCCTCAGACACGTGGAGCACCCCGTTACACCCTTCAGAGAGGAGGTGTCTGTCTTTTGGCTGACAGCTGCTCTGAGCAGAGAATTGTGGAAGGAACAGACCCTCTTCCTGTAGCCTTTAGATTGGGGACAGATGAAGAAGCACAGGTAGGGGGACGCTGCCCCAGGCAGACCCCTTCTCAACAGAGTGGCCAATTAATTGGCTTGACTAAATCTCCACTGAACCAGGACTGTGGAGCCCTGGTAGGTCCTCTCAAACTTCTACATGTTTAGGAAGGAAAGCTTCTGATATAGTGCTGCAGATCATGCAAGGAGACGGGTTTTGTGCAGAAGAGCCTGTTTCACACTGGTGACAGGGATTGTTCTTTCCCTTCTTCAGCTCTTCGCTCTGCCGTGGCTGGTAGTCCAGGCGGCAGTGGGGGCCTCCCTTCCTTCCTTTAGGTGTTATCACACCGTCCCTATAAAAGTGACATTGCTTTCTTACAGAGATGAACCTGTGTATCGTGGAATGGATTATTCTTAATAGCTTACAACCTTCAGATCTTGTTTTCAGTCCAGTTGGAAATGTGCTTAAGATCCTGGATTTGTTTTATCTTCTCAAATAGTTCATTGTAAATTACTTTGCCACATAAAGATTCGTTACAAGCTACACTGACTCTAGGAAATTTTGGAAACAAAATCCCGTGAAAGTGAAAATGTAATAAAGATTTATTAAATTAAAATGCATAAAACTTCAGGTCTAATAAGGACAGTTTTATTAGTGAATGTAAATTGCAGCAACCCATCTGAGGCACCTGCTAAATGTTCATTATAAATTACTCTCACAGACATTGTGATGAGTTTCATATTGTAGCCAGACTTATAAAAGCATGCAGATTGCTTCCCCAAGGGGAGGTATATTTACTTAACAGTGTAGTTAATTGCAATTATTTATTTTCCAGTGATCGCAAATGGCTTTTGCATTAAAGATATATGTGGCTATTAGGAATTATTCAATTACCTCTCGTTTTCTCGGTAGTCTAAGTCAGACCTGAGCTTGGCTTTGCAGAGGTGAGTCGGCAGCGTATTGACTCAGGATGTTCCTCAGCCTCCTGCTGGGGCCAAAACCCTGCAGTCAGGAGTGCTCTCAGCAGAGCTAGCTGGAGGAACACTGATTACCCATCTCTGCTGCTGATACTGCGACAGCTTCCCTTCCATACTGATGCTGCCACGCTTATTGGCAAGATTCATAGGAGGTTAATTAAATCCATCTTCAAAACAACGAGGGGCCAATGAGCCATATCCTCATTGCACTAGTAAATTAAATGATGCAATTGTTTCTGCTTCCATCACGGGAAGGGGAGACGAGTGGCTGAGCCGCTGCCTCCTCTGGGGCCCGGCAGGGGCCGGAGCGTGTGGCCGTAAACCTGCTCTCGATTGTGGCTGCCAAGAAGATGGCGCTGTCATCGGCGGGCAGAGGCCTCCTCCGCTTCGCATCGCCCTGTGAAAGATGACACTGTTCACAAGCTAAAAGGAACTCTATTCCCAGAGGGCTTAGTAGCTCCTCCTGCTTCAGATGCAAATTAATACAAACAGTTACAGAGCAGAACAGAGAAGACGATGCGCAGATCAAACTTGGCACTGCTTGGGCCGTAATTAAAACGTACACAAATTAAATACGATTATCTTGTGCTTTCTAATAGGGCTGAGCGTCATTAAACTAATTAATAATGCGGTCTGTAAGCCAGGCTCTGCTGCTGTGATTGTTCAGACTGTATGTTTCACGCCTTGCGTGGCAGCAACTGGCAGCTGGGAGGCTCAGCTGGCACCGGTGACGGCGGGTGACGGCAGTACCAGCAGCGCCCATCTCCATGCCGCCGCGCCAGGCGCCCGCCGCCACACCTGCCGTTCTCCACCTATGGGGATGGGCACCGTGGAGGCTGAACCCCCTCTCACCCCGGCCAGGGCCCTGCCCACCGACCCATGGGCTGGCTCTCAGGGCGTGGGGGCTTCTGAGGACTAACAGACCCAGTTACTGGATGGCTTCAGCTCAGCTCTTGCTCCTGCACACCAAAGGTCGTGAGGGGTGGAGAGGACCGGAGGAGGCAGCCACAGGGCATGCAGCTGTCCTCAGGGACACCTGCTAGCACAAGCTGCTGAGATCATGGAAGGGAGACAATGGTGAGACCCCACCTGGAGTATTGTGTCCAGTTCTGGGCCCCTCAGTTCCAGAAGGACACAGAACTCCTTGAGAGAGCCCAGTGCAAGGCCACCAAGATGATGGAGTGGAACATCTTCCTGCTGAGGACAGGCTGAGGGAGCTGGGGCTCTGGAGCTTGGAGAAGAGGAGACTGAGGGGTGACCTCATTAATGTCTATCAATATGTAAAGGGAGAGTGTCAGGAGGATGGATCCAGGCTCTTCTCAGGGATGGCCAGTGACAGGACAAGGGGAAATGCTTCCAAAGTGGAACATAGAAAGTTCCATCTGAATGTCTTCAGGGGCAGCAGCAGCTGATTGCACCGCCTCGGGGCAGGAGGGCTCCCCGTGCTGCAGGGACTGGGGCTAGGAAAACACCTACATAGCTAACCATCAACCAGACCCCAACCAGAAAATTTCTGGTATAAAGGCAGGTGTCATTCCAGTAATTAAATGGAGTGTTGCAATGTGTAGTGAAAGTCTGTAGCAAATATTTAACTGAAGCCACCTATTAATTTTTCTGCTTATATCTAGCAAAGAATCTCATCAGCTCAACTGAGGCACAGTATCGCGGGGTAGACCCTGTAACTTATCTTTTTCTCCAGACAAGAATTCTGTCATTTTAGAAGAAATAGATGTACCTGAAAAAAAATGAACAGAAGCCTGGGGGAGTCTTCTCAAAAATAGGCCCTGTAGCATGGAGTGATATTTTGCTTGCTTATCAAAAACAAAATTGAGAAGAAGGAATTTGTTATCCGTGTGCAAATCAAGGAGCGGGATCATCTCTGCCTGTACACAGGAACTGCTGAGTTCTTGAGCTGGAGTCAGAAATTCTGTGAGAGCTGATGAACCGAGTAACCAGATCTCTGGGTACGTGTGCAGCTGTGGTAAAACATTTTAAAAGCAGGTTTTACCTGGGGATAGTCATTCTTAGCAGTGGCAGAAAAGGGGACTGAGGAACGAGGCTCGGTGTTTCGTGAGGTTTTTCACGTGTTTCCAGTTGGACACACATTTAGTGCTGGCGGAAGAGAAGCCGTATCGTGTGTCCGAAGCTGAGGCAGCAGCTCCTGAGCGGTGCTGAGTGCGGCGGTGCGTGTGGACAGTGGGCAGCCTGCCATGCCTCAGACCTCTCAAACCCATTTGTGCTGTACCAGTTACACTGGGAACCACCTGTGTCGAGACTGGTTTGTTCTTGCTTTAAATCGTTTGGTGTGTAAACCAGATCCAGACCACTTCTGTTCCCTTTACAGTCGAGGCCACAGCATCTGAACTGTTGTGCAGTGACTGATAAAAACCTTTAGATGCTCTTGGCTTAGATTTTTGTGCAGAACAGTGGTACGAGAGCTTCCTGGGCGAAAGACATAAGACAAAAGGACATAGTGTTATCAGTGGTAACACTCAGGGATGGAATCTCTCGAGAGTTTCAACTCTTTGACTGGTTAACAAACTTCATTCGTTCTTGCTGTTCGAGATCTGGGTCAATTTGCCTTAAATAAGCTGAGATATTGGAAATGTTTAGTGGAAATAAGACCAGTGGCTTGACAAAGACTAAATCAAATGTGCAGCCTTTAGTCGAAGAAATCCTCCAATTTGGGTATTTTAAATGATATTAATAGTAATACCAGGTTATAGTCTCTTTGAAAACTAATTTTTTCAACTGTGTTTAGTAATCAAATTCCACTAAGGCAGCAAATTCCCCCTAACTTCAGTGTCCTCTGTAGCCCTCATCTCCCTGCCTGTACACGTTCCTGTTTCCGAATGTGTAATTACCACTCAATAAATCCAAGCTGAGGTGACTCTGAGTCCATCCCTCTCAGATCCACACACTGACTACCTGTTCCCGCAGCTGAGTGCAGACCCATCAGCAGGGCAGTGAGCTGTCCCTCGCAGGAAGAGCATCACTCCTGAGTCTGGCTCTTGGTGGGGTCTGCCGTGAAGTGCCAAGACGCGGGGGCTCAGCACGTGTGGGGTGGGTCGTCCCCTTGCCCTGCCGGCTTGGCCTGTGACGCTCCTGGGCAGATGTGGGGTTTTAACGTCTCTTTCCTCCGGCTCCTGCCGACCTCCGTGCTAAGACTGGCTGACAAGCAAACAAGTCCCTGTTTTACTGCAGGTTCACATGGACATCAGTGTTAGTTGTGGGAAGGTTGAGAAAACCCAGGCCCTTAAATGCTCAGCAACTCGGGATGAGCACGGGCAGCTTGTCACACATCATCTGCCTTGTGGTACTCCCTATGCTGCCTCTTTAGCCAAGAGGTGTTCAACAGGAGAACTGAATTTTTACAAGATTTGGTTGGGTGGAGGTCTCTGTGGTGTTTTAACTAAGGGAAACTCTTGATTTTCCGGTCCACGTGATGTATCCACAGATGAACCTTTATTAGTGGTTGGAATTCAGACTGGGTAGTTTTACCTTTCTCAGAACAGGACCTCCCATAACGTGTCATTTTTGCCAGTCCCAATTTGAGACGAAATTTAGATGTTTTGAAACAAAATATGCAAAATGACAACCCAGGAATCTGAAATCAGCTCTAATGGTTATAATCTGTAAGTTACTCCTTTTCAAAATGAAAAAATAAAAGTTTTTTAAAATTATGAGGAGCCTCCTAGCCATTTACGCAGTGATGCAAGGTTTTCTGGGTTCAGGCCATAACAGATTTTCTCTTCCTCCCGTGACTGAACCAACAATGAGCAGAGGGGCTAATAGTTTGAAACCCTCCTGGCTGGCATGGGTGTCCCATGGTGAGGCAGGAGGGCTCCATCCCCTCACGAGGAGCCACAGGAGGCCCTGAAGCCGTCCCACCTCACCCCATGCCCCTCTCAGGTGTGCTCGTTCTGAGCTTTCTGGATCATTTTAACTTAACATTGGTAGTTGACAATCAGAGATTTCCTTGGCCGGTAGGGTGTAGGAATGCACCTCCGCACTCATCACCACGTTCAGGTGATCCAGACGCAGGAGATGCTCTGGTTTAAGCTTGATGTCTCTGGGGCACAGGAGGGGAGGTGGGCAGTGTTACTTCAGATGTTCAAAGGTTACTTCCAGCCCCTCTCCCAGGCAGGAGGACCACTGTTAGGGCATGCTGGGTGTGCTGCGTCTTCGAAATGATGGCGCCTTCAAAGCGATGTGGTGGTGCTCCACAACGGAGGTTCTCTGTGTCCTGTGCTGGGTTAAGCATCCCTTCAATATGCAGTCTGAAATGAAAGTCATTTCTTCTTGCACAAAGCCCAGAAGCCTTTCTTAGGGAGCGGTGGGAAGGGGGCGGGTTGTGATTCCTGCTGGTGGCTGCTGCGTTAGCTCTCATGGAGATGGTAGCATCTCATCCCTGGTTATCTAAAATCTAATCCTGAATTATTGCATTCCTGCTTACACATGTTACTTACAGCTATTACAAGCTTGACAAGCTGAATAATATGTAATAATTTAAAATGTAAAGCCACGAAGGGGTTAAAATGAATTTTATGAAAAGAGATTATAGGATCTTTATCACATGTTGTTTATCTGATCAACAGTTAACAATTTAAGACAGTATTATCCTAGTAAAAAGAAGATTTGTTTCAGATACTGACATAAACATCCCCTCATAATAGTGGCTTTTCATTTACTGCATTGCAATGTACCATAAGCTTAAAGGCACAACAGCTTCTTTGTGTGTCTCAATAATGCTTGTCCAGAGTGATGTCAGTCAATTTTTGACCTATACAGTCTGATGTTATTCTGAACAATCATAGAATGGATTTTTTTTTCCTTTAATGAGTGAAGAGTATGCCAATAAAATCCTTAAAAAGGATCCTATTCCACTGCGGTGCCTTCCTGCGGAAGAGCGAGGTGTCTTCCCGCCATGGGGCTCCTGCAGAGGCGCTGGGAGCTGTTTTCTGGCCTTCCCTCCTGTTGTTGTGTCCTTGGTCTTCTGTCTCTGCTTGCACGCCGTTGGGGAGGCCGAGGACCGCTTCGTGGTGGCTGACTCTCCAGGTACTCCTGTACCTTGCCCCTTGAGCTGTATGAGCGAGGGTGACAGTTACACAGCTCTTTCAGGTGGAGGTTTTAGAACACAACCCAGTCGTGCGATGGCATCTGGCGGGAGCCGATGCCGTGTGCAGCCTGTCACGGCTCTCCGAGGTCCCGTGGAGCGGCGGGTGAACCATGGGCCAGCCCTGGGTGCTCCCAGGACACCGTTCCTCCCCCGTGGAGAAAAGCCTGGAGAATGTTGGCCCAGGAGCCGTGCCAGGGCTCCAGGTGCAGGCGGTCGCCCTCCTCGTTGTCCAGCACCCAAGAGGCGCTGTGGATTCCGGCCCCGCTGCTGCTGGCGACATGGACGCCCTGTCCTTGCCCCCTCCCGGCCAGCCCTGCCGGCGGCCCAGCTCTCCTGGCCGCATGGAGACACCGGGGAGATGCAGTGAGCGCTGTGGAGTCCCGCCGGGTGTCTGACACCGACCCCAGATTACTCGTGTTCCTTGGGCCGCCAGGCCGCCCCGGAAGGCGCCGAAGTGGAATCTTCCAGGTTTCAGCTGCAGGCGGCGTGAGCGTGGGGCTGGCACTGTCTGCCCAAACTTCACCTGGACAGAGTTGGACTTGGGCGTGGATCCCGTATGTCCCTCGCTGTCAGGTGGAGTTCTGAGTCCCGGCAGCCCAGAGCCACAGGCTCTGTGGGAGCACTGCCCCTGACTGTAGCTGCCACTGCGCTCTCACCCTGCCATGTGATCCACAGAAGCGTCACAGAAGGTGGCACAATGCAACCCAGGCCTTACCAGATAAAGTCGTTTTAGTGTGTGCTAAATGCTTGAGTGACAGCAGCTGAACTGGAGCAAGCCAAAGGTCTGGAGTGTACAAGTGGTTTAAATTAGGGATTGCCAGAGTGGGATGGAAACTTGTTATTCTTGAGTTCTGCTGGGTATTTTACATTCTGTAAAATGAGTACTAGGTGATAATTGCCGGTCTGGTGTCTTGTATTGATTTAATTCAATAAGCAGCTTCACCTCCACCTTTTGAATGCACTTGCCTTAAAATATATGCATTATGAAGACAGTGATTCAAAGTCTTTAGGAAATCAATATCAAGACAGGATTCTGTTCTTCAAGTATTGACAGCAGAATAACTCTGAGAAACAATGACAAACAATAAAAGCAGGGATAGACAAAATTAAGACTCTAATTTTCTTGTAGTTAGGCTCTACAGAACTCTCAGTTACCTGATACTGCTCATCACAGTCACAGAACAGGTTGTGCTTTTCATCCCCCAGGCCTTCTCCTCAGGGCTGCTCTCCCTCCACTCTCTGCCCAGCCTGTCCCTGTGCTGCGATTGCCCTGACCCATGTGCAGGACCTTGCCCTGGGCCTCGCTGAACACCCTGGGGTTCGCACAGACCCACCTCTCCAGCCTGTCCCCGTCCCGGGATGTGCTTTAGCAAACAGCTTGTGTTGACCCTTTGCTGAGTTTCTGGCTAGAAACCTGTGACTATTGAAACCAAAGGCTGCTTTTGCCAATCTTTTCTGTACAGTTGACCGTTTCATTTGGGTTTTTTTCCAATAACTTGCAGAGGCTTTTTCAGCTGTGAGTGTGCTGGGAAGTGTGAACAGATGGAAGGGTATGTGTAGGCTTCTGCCATTAACCTTGTTCCCACATTTGATAATTTCCTTAGAACAAAGTAAAACTTGTGTCAAAGTCTGTAACATTACAGTATTAAACTGAGCTGCTCCCTGTGCTAATTTATTGTGGATTTATAATGGTAATTTTAAGATCCTTTAGTGCTGGCAGTTGAATTTCCTGCTTGTTGAGTATAGTTCCAAGAAGTTAAAGGATGTCTTTTATGGAGTAAAATACGTTGCAGGTAGTGCAGATTGTACTGGTTGCTTCGTTGATGCGATACTGAGATCCAGTTGTTGCAGGTAGTGGCACCATGATGTACACCTCATGCTACATTGCTAACATTCATCGAGAAAAAACACTTCTAAAGCGCCACTGAAAGCCCTGGTCTGCTTTGATTTTCTCCCTCTGAAGAACGTGAACAGTCCAGAAGTCTAGATGACGAGTAGTGAGTATCCACTGCGTGGGCAGGGAGTTTGTTTCCAGTTGGTGTCGAAGGCTCATCGGGTATAACTCTTCCAAGTATGAGCCTACCTGCAAATCTCGTTGAATAACCCAAAAAATTGGGGTTTGTGCCTGCTGGCCGCTGCTGCAGTTTTGGCAGGCGTGTGTTTGGAGGTCAGCATGGGGCCGCTGGAATGTGGGAGAGCTCTGCTCATAGCTGACAGCAGAGCAGTCAGAGGCAGCGTCTTCCTTGAGTGTACTGGAAGTCTCTTTATCGGGACGTATTTCTGTGTAATACAAGAAGGGAGGAGAGGTCCAAGCCCCTGTGACGATGAGTGGTGTGCCCTGGCCACCCAGTCCATACAGGGAGTTGGTGCCACCCTCCCCTCTGCTTGTTTGCCGCTTTCACCGTGGCAGCTGCTGCAGCACTTGAGCTGAAACTCGTGTGGGATTCCACAGAGAGGAGCAGGAGTGGGGTGTGAGCTGGACATGGGCGTCCTGCAGAAGAGAGCGCTTTGGATCGGGGCGTGTCGGCCACTCTGGCAGCTGTGTTGTCCCTTCGCTATTTTGCTGGTGTCTTTACCAGACCATAGGCAGCTCTGGGACCAAAGAGGAATTACTGTCACGGGTTGTGTCAGGTTTGCTGGACTGGGCTTGCCTAGACCTCCACTGAATCTCACTTGCACGGCACAGTGTTCAGAGGGGGCTTCCCAGAGCTGTGGACAGCTGTGGTCTCCATGTGCTGCTATGTTTACAGCAGTGCTCTCCTTCCTTTCATGTCTAAACGATACCAGAAGTCCCTAACAGGCAACTTGAAATGAAAACTTATGCATGAGAAATTAGCCACAAGAGAGATTAAGAAGAGGTTAACTTCTGGGAAGGACTGCTAGAGGAACTGGTGACTGTCCCATGTCTCTCCAAGAGCTCAAGTCTTTCTGAAGACTTGTTGTAGTAACAGAGGTGCCATTTGCTCCAGGGAGGGAATGGCGCAGCGTACTGGTCCATGGTTTGTAGGATTAGACTGGACAATCATTTCATTATTTTTGGCTTGAGCTTTAACTAGAATTTTCTTAAAGCTTCCTGAGCGGGCTTAGATACCTTCTGTGTCAGCTCTTTTCATTAGTTATTTCTACCGGTTTGTGCTGGGAAGCGAGGTGCCACTTCTTTCTGACCTTGCCAGATGCATCTCATTGATGCTCATGCTTAACGAGTTAAATCTGCACCTGACCCCAGAGAGCTGGTGCAACCTTCCTTTCAGTTACCCTCTGTGTTCCTGACAGGAGACAATCAGTAGGTAAAATCTATGCAAATGGGCAGGGTTCAAGTGAGGGCTATCCTGTCCTAAGTGGGACTTAAGCTGCGCACCCGCCTTTGTGCCAAATTTTTCAGGGTTTTTTCCCTCCTGTAATGAATACATGTATTTTGTGCATTGGAGCATGGCACAGGCCTTTTGGATGGCGGGCTCTTCAAGAAAGAGGAAGAGAGTTTTAATCACAAAAGCAGAAACTTCAGTGAGAGGAGTGATTCTGCACTTTGTTTCTTTTGTAAATGGTGGGTATTGGCTTTTGTGAGACGGGACCGGTGCGATTCAGGACAGCGCCTCCCAGACTCTTTGGTGGGGCTTTTTGAGCCTGAAATAGTCGGCATGAAAAGAGCAGGAGCTTGAGCGCAATTTGTCCCAACAGCTAGTCTGAGGTTTTTCCCAATCAAGATTCTTTCAGCATATTCCTCTTTGTTGAGCTATAAGCAGCTTTTAAAATAATAGCATTAGCCTATATCTCAGGACTTCGCTGGGTGTTCTGGCGCCGGTGATTAGTTACAAGGAAGGAGCAGTGTGCGTATTGTAACCTTTTAATGGATACGGAGGCGTGCAAACCGAGTTCACATTGGAGCAATTCCTAGATTTCAAAATGAGTGTAGAGTTCATTGAGGAGGAAAAATGCATCATTGAAATTCATGGCGCCACGTTGGATTTCTTAGCCGAGATTTATCATGGAAAGCCATATTGGTCTCCCCTCGCCTTTATTTGAAGCTCTTCAATACATTGTTTTTAAGGTCCGTTTCTTTTACAAGCTCTTCCTTTCAGCTTGCTCAGGGTATCAGGTCCTATGAACATCTGTTTGTGCCTAAATCGGCCAGGACCTGGACGGTATCCTGCCTCCCTACTCCCTTTTGTCTCTAGAGGCTATTGTTTCCGATTTCATGCTATCAGAGTGGCTGCATGTTTTCCTGTGTGAAGTTGTCAGAGAGATAAAAGCACAGGAGCAGGGTCACATTTCGAGGGATGGGCATGAAAAATTGGTAAAATGTATCTCGAGGGCCACCCACCAGACTTGATTGAAGAAATTCAGGAGAGAGTAGATTATCATTTTAAAGTTGTGCAAATTCCAAAGCGGGATGAGTAGTGGTGAAGTACACATTTAGCTGTGTGGTGGTTTGACCCTGGCTGGAGGCCAGACTCCCACCAAAGCCGCTCTGTCACTCCCCTCTGAGCTGTGCAGTGGAGAAAATATCTATTGAGAGGCTGAGGAGTGAGATAAGGACAGGGAGAGATCATTCTGCAACCAGCGTCACGGGCACCGAGACTCAACACAGCAGAAAGGCAGGAAAACTCTGAATTTATGACCCTGCACACACAGAGAGACCAGAGTCGGGGGATGAGAAGCACAAACAGCTCCTAAAACACCACCCCCACCCCTCCCTTCTCTGCAGACTGCACTTTATCCATGATTTCTCCTCCCCAGGATGGCACAGGGGAAAGGGGGGGAATAGGGGATGGAGGCTTTGGTCTCCGGTCAGCTCCTCAGGAGTTGTTCTCCTTCCTGGGGGGGCGACATTTCTCAC
>VXBZ01002534.1:3367-48464 GCA_013399135.1 Heliornis fulica | reverse complement strand
TAGTCACTTCTGCAAGAAGCCACATTGCAAACCCACCACAAGCTGACAGAAATCTCTTGGTCAAGTTTGCGCTTAGCTGTCTCCACTTGGGTAGCTTGAGAGTCTGCAGTTGGTCTGTGTTAGAAGGAAAATCATCTTCATTATGGTGCCTGCCCCTGGGCCTTTCGTACAGCAATGAGAGGCCAGAGGACTTGGAGCAAGTGTGGGGCACCTTTCAGCCAGCATAATTCCCTGGGAGAAAGGGGAACTTTAGGAAGGTGTCTGCCTGTCCAGGGTTACCCACCTGATACAGGATCCACAAAGAATACATTAAGGACAGTGTGACAGAAACACAAGTAGCACAGCTTAATTAACTTCCAGAACCATGTTTCCCAGGAGGAAAGCCTTGTTCTGGGTGTGTTGCTCCGGCTCTGGTTTTTAATGCTGTACACAACTACCCAAAACCTTCCTTCCCTCTCATCTCCTGTGAATTCCAGAAGTAGGAGCACAGTTTTAAGGGATGCAGAATAGTTCAGCTGGTGGCGGGGGGAGAGGATCTGGGGTTACACGTACAGCTGATGAGGCAGTTCAAGAGAGCGTCCATCCTCTCGCCTCTGCAGCTGCCAGTACGTGGGAGTAGGAGCTTGTGTCGGTCTCTCTGGAGGTGCTAAAAAGGCAGCACAGCGTTGTGTCCATCCCTGACATGGTGCCACTGTAGCTAAGCAGGGACATGGCGGCGCGTGTATCGTATGATCTTAATTGTTTTCATTCGGGTCTTGGCTAGATAGAAACTGAAGGAAATGGCTTTGGTTGTACTGGTTTAGGTCAGCAGCTCAGCAAGATGGTTACCTGTGTGTCTGGAGGTGACACTTGTAGTTCTGTTAGAGTGCATGACAAGAAAACCAATGAGATGGAGGTTGTGGTTTTTTCCATAGGAAACTGATAGGTAGGGATCCAAGCAAGGCGTTATCTTGCTGCCATGTACCTTGAGTTAACAAGCGATCTGAGTGGTACAAAACCATCTCATACCAGAAGTTTAAGGGAATGTATTTTTTCTATAGCTTTTTTCCAAAGATTAAGTCAATTATTTGTCCTAAATGTGTACATGACTAGCAATTTAATATGAAAAACTAAATATAAATTCTGTCTTCGGTTCAATTTAGCAACATTTTGGGCTGTGTAAGTTTTGAGGGTCGCTAAAGCGCAGATTTTTTTGCACATTTGTAATATAGCAGGAAAAAATACTAAATATGTTTCAAAAGTACAGTAATTCCTGAGTTTATATCCAGTGTAGTGGTATTTTTAGAGATTAATTTGCTTATAAATATAAAGTAACAGGTTAAGAAAACACGCCCAGGTGTTGCACAGCCCTGTCAGTGTGTTTAAACAAGGCCACCCCGTGAGTGTTTTCAAGTAAGAACATTGCTTGTTAGTGTCCCTCCTGTAGAGTCTGCCGTGGCTTCGGGGGACCGCGGCCGCGTTGCTGTGTCCTGTGCCGGCGCAGCTGCGGCAGCGATGTGCCGTGCCCGTCCTGCGTGGGGCTTCCCTCGGGATGGGGAGCAGTGGTCTCACAGCAAGGCTGGCAGCAGAGCGTGCTGTCCTCAGACAGGGTCTGCCAGCTCTGGGGAGGAGGTGCCAGTCCAGAAAGTCACACGAGGACAAGGTCAGTGTGTGGGGAACAGGCCGCTCCTGGGTTTATCAGCACGCCACAACCACACTTCCATATCTTGCATCACACCAGGCATCACGAGAGGAGTTTTACCTTCTGCCGTGAGAGCTGCTGACAGCATCTCTTTCTGCTCTCACAGGTACACATTTTTTGAAACTGTGGCTTTTCTAGGCCAGCAGTTTTCTTTGGCATACCTGTTGGATTTTTGGACCTGACGCCGTTTAGCTCTGTCTCAAAAGGGAACAGAGCAAAGGCTGGAGTAAAAATTAATAGGACATCTTAAAATCCATTACAACATCTTCCTTTTTTTCTGACTAAGTGAGGGAAAAAGGCCTCTCTAGAGGAAATAAAGAAGAAGTTATTACAGCTTTCACTTTTTTGTAGAGTATGAAAAAGCTTTCTGTATGTTAAACAGTCTTGTGGACATCTGGCATGATTGGTTTTAATCTGCTGACTAAAAAGTCAGGATTAAATCTTGCTTTACACCTCTTTGTATTGCAGTCAGTAAAGTGACAGAGCTGCTCTGAAACAATGGCACTACTTATTCCACCCAATATGCCATGTGGTAGATCACCCCCTTTTTCAGCACCACTTCTCTGCAAAGACAATGAAGCATCTGGTGGGGTTTTCCTGTGTCCAAGATATTTTTTGTCAGTAATTTCACTCAGCCGGTCTGCTTAGCTCTCCCTTGGTGCTACTTTTTGAGACAGGGTTTGCCAAACCCAGTGGCAGGAGGTCAGGAGGCCAAAGTGATGAATTTTTATGTGCCTGTTTCTTGTGTTTCTGCTCAGTCATGATTCTTTGCGCGCTGTACTGCCTCTGAAAGGGAGCCACAGTGAGCAATTTGTCCTCCTGGGCTGGAGAGAATGGGGAGGCAGATGAGTTAAAGTAGCATGTATGACTCTGGACAGAGACACGCACAAATGTTTTCTTATGGTGGAACAGAATACTCCTGTCACTATTCAGTGCAAGAGGGGCTTGGGAGATTTGTAGCCTGTTGGCTTTCGATCAACTGACAAATGAATTTAACAGCACTTAAGGATACAGCGAGAAGAATAGCACTTCACTAACTAGTGCACAGCTGTTGGCTTTAAAATGACGTTGCATTAACACTTTTGAACCTGCATGTTCCTCTCTGTGTAATTGGGAGCTCTCTGTATTTCTTGGCATGTTTGCATCGTGGCTGCCCTAAGGAAAGAACGTTTGTGCGTGTCTCGGAAGCTCCGTGGGCCGTGCTCGCTGGTTGTTTGCCCTGTCCCCTCCAGACACATCACTGGTCTGTAGAAGCAGGGACCGCAGAAGCGGCATTTCTGTGGGAGCTTTTTGTCCCCTGCAGCACCCAGTGCGGTCAGGTGAGCTGGGGATGGGCACCCGCTGCTGGGCAGAATCCCTCGGGGTGCCCGGCCGTGGGGCGGAGCTGCTGTTCTCCACATCCCTGTCTCTGATGAGCTGTGCCGTGCTGGTTGGTCGAGGGCTGCATCCCAGTTTGTTGCTGGTCAGACCCTGAGCTTCGGGCCTGTTGGGTGCAGGCGGTGTCGGGAGGGAGTGCTGACCGTGGCCCTAATGCACAAGCCCCTCATTCTCATGCCGTCAGAGACGGCACCAGGGAGGACACAGCACTACCAGGGAGGACACAGCACTACCGCACTGGGGAGGTGACGAGAGGCAGTGGGCAGCACAGCCCACCCTCTTCCTGCTCTCTGTGCTGGCTGCTTTGCCCCACAACTGGGTTTTTGTTTTGCTGGTCTTTTTCTTGGGTGAGGTCTGTGTGTCATACACACACCGGCCCATCAGTCCATCCTACCATTTATCAGGGAGTCTGCTAAGCCCTGGGCCCACACCCTGCACGCTGTTCTGCAAGGAGATCCTTCGTTCATTTCCTCCAGAAGCATTTAACGTGTAAGGGCTCTGGAACAGGTGAACACTGTGGCAGTTGGTGTCTTGTCCAAGAAGCACAAGCCTGCTGCCTGCCTCCTGGGGCACCTCCGCAGCACCGCAGCCCAGCGCCTCAGCGTCTTCAGAGTCATGGTGCTGTCAGAGGCCGCGTGATGGGAGGGGAGGACAAACAGCCGCCCACCCCACGGCTCCCTGAGCTAGTGAACATAACTAGCTGAAAAGGATTATTCAAACTACAGGCTGTGGACTCATATTCCATTTCGGAGTGAATACTGAGCAGATGAGGTGGAACCAGATGAGGAGTACATTGGTGGGATGCAAGTGAGCTCCAGCAGGATGAAATGGAGCTGAGTCCAGGCTGCCAGGCAGAGAACAGGGGAGAATGCCGTAGGGAAATGGTCTGTGTGTTGCTTCGTCAAGGCATCAGTCACCAGCCGAGCATCGGTCTGCTGTGACATTCCCACTGCTAACACAATAAATGCCACTTCCCCGTTGGAGAGTGTGTGCTGGTCACAGTAACGGATGCGTGGCCTGGAAACTGTTTGCCTGCATATTTGTGCCCTTGAAAAGAAGGGTCTTCTCCCCACAAGGGGAAGTGGTGGAGGAATATTAACACCTCTCCCCCTTTGCCAGCAATCTTGTGGTCACTGGATGAGATAAGGACACGCATCCATCTCACGACAGTGCTCAGGCTTGGTGGGAGCACAAGGTGCTGGCAGCCAGCATGCAGCCAGCAGTTATGCAGGTCACTTCCAGCTCCAGGTCTCAAATTCCCACTTTGTTTCAGGGACTCATCAGTTTTTGCTATGACAGGAAATAAAAACCCCATTTGTACTTAGTGTACATCTCCCACTTCGTGATTGACAGCAGTTGGAGCCTGCCTGAAAGCCTGCAGAGTTCAGGTAGATTGTGCTTGGATTTCAGGATCACCCAGCACGCTGCGTTTCCAGAAGTCAGCTCAAGTGCTAATTTCTGAGGATGTGCTGCGTGGCAGCCGAGTGCAGGAACCCCGTGGTGCGTTGGGCGTGCCTCACGCGCTGCGGAGGGGTACCTGCTGCCACGAGGCGGCTCTTCGGAAGCCACGGGCTCGCGCCCCTCGGAGAGGAGACCTTGATCTTGAGCCATGTCACGCCGTCAACTTTGTCCAAAACTCACCGTTAATTTAAGGGCAAACTCCTGAATTTACTCTTTTTGTCAGTGCTCGTTGGTGAAACAAAACAGTGTGTGGGAGTGCTCCCGAGGAGTGCTTGGGTGAGGTAGCCTGGGCACGCTGCCGTTTGTAACGTGTTTTAAGTTAGAAGAAGACAGGTGAGTTTTGATTGCTTCACAGTGGCGAACTCAGCGCCGTGGTGCCCCTGGCTGCTTGTGGCACAGGTATGGCCAGGTACCTCTGCGGGGTCAGCAGAGATCAGCTGGAGTCCAGCTCCATTTCAGTGGCAGATAGAGCTTGACTGTTCCCTACCCTGTAGCTGCAGGCACAGCATTCACTGACTTCCAAAGTTATGTTCTCTCACTTGACAGTTCTGTTTCTCTGACATCACCTGATTTGGTGATCTCGCTGTTAGTGCATTCCCAGTACCTGGAAATCGCATCGGCCCCTCAGAGGTAAGGGGGCTTCTGGGCAAGACAGGTAGTCCCAAGTAGCAAATATTTTCCCTCACCAATTGATTCAAACACAATTTGCATCCAGATAGTAATAATTTAAAAAAGCATTTGATTATCCTAATTAAAGTGTCAGATTGATTTGGGGCTTTGAGCGGTGTTTCAGAAGTATTTCACTGTCATAATTGGATGGTACATGTACCTCTGTCTTTCAAACCCACTAGAGTCCACAGAGTATGTTAATGGAATAAAATGAAATACCTTACCTCTAGCTGAGTATGCTCAGGGCCTTCCCTCAGCTGGCTGGTGTCAGCATGCCTCAGGCTCTGCACTTCTCTCCTGGCTTTCAGCAGCAGACACCGGCTTTAATCCACGCAGCCGATTGGGAATTGCAGTCACTATTCCTGAACTGTTCTAATTATAAAAGAGCAATGAATATGTTGTGGTTGGGGGTTTTTTCTGGTTGTTTTTTTTTCCACAAGCCTGCAGCTCCCACACCAAGAGGTGGGCTCAGTCTAGAGGATGTTGGGAGAGCAAAGCCCATGAAAATCCCACTACAGTTTTCAGCACAGCTCAGGGCTGTCCAGAGTGTCCATACAGATGCGCTACAGAAAGCAATTCTGCAGAATGTACCACAGCATATTGTGTCTGTGTGTTTTACATATATAGCCCAGCTGGTTTAAAGTCTTTATCCCTCTCAGAAGCAGTCTGAAACATTTCTGTGTGCTATCAGTGTATGGGAGCAGATGCACTTTGACGGTCGCGATTGTGCAGTGAATCAGAAGGGTCTCAGTTCCAGAGGGCTGCAGAGTTCACAAGAAGTTCCAGATTTGTCTCTTGTTAGTATAAAAAGCTTTCCCTCCTAGCTCTGTATCACGGTCCCTTTCTGGCATGATCCAACACAGTTATCAGAGAGGTTTCTGCTGGGTTTACAATTCAGTTCACATAAATTATCGATAAATGCTTTTTCAAAAATAGGATGAAGCCTCTACCTGTGTGGAGAGTGTATGTGAAAATGGGAGCAGGACACATCCATGTTTGCTAAGCCAAGGCTGAGCACTGAGCGCTCTCAACACTCCAAACGCAGCTCTCCTCCATCCTTTTCAGGCAAATCTTGTTTCCAAAGAAATAAGATTTTTTTAAAAAGATAACTTGGGTAGAAGATTTTGGCTATCTGCTTTGCCGTCTCCTGGCTTTGTGAAAGTGTGAGGGGACACCCCGAAAGAAACAGGGTTTTTTCATAGCATTTTGATTTTCTTTACCAGCAACAAAAAATCCCTTCATAAGTAGACTTGTCTAAAGGGCACATGGTCCCGAAAGTTTTCTGCTTGGGTGACTACGACTTTGTAGACATTGAAAGGAGGAGTTAAAAAGGAGTGCTCCGGCGTGTATAAGAAATGAACCTTTGCCCAATCACTTTTTGTCTGTGAATAAGGTAACTTTCTGTGCGTGTGAAGCTTGAAAGCATTAAGGTATGTGGGTCCTTTCTCAGTATTGGTTCTCAAGAGTCCGATCGCGGGGTTTTTTCTTTTGGAGCGGGCCTGGAGTTGTGAGATAAAGCAGCTCAGGGAAAAAAATGTTCTCAAGCAGATGCCTTTAAGAGACAGAAATCATGAATTTCTTGAATTGCAACCACTCCGGGGGTGGCGACAATGACTTTTTGACAGTGACAGTAACTCTGCCTTGTCTTTTCGAGCCCTTCTTTGGCCCATTCACTCTGGAAAGCTGCTTAAGCGCACTTAAGCGCATTAGCATTTGGATGCTCGGGGACCGTATTGACCCTCATTTGGAAAGTTTAAATGAGTGAAAGATGGAGCGATTTGTTAGGGCTTTAGAAACCAGCTTTAGAGAGCGGCGGGTTTTCCGCTTTGGCTTGTTCGGGTGCTTGTTCTAATCTGGTGCGGTGTTTAAAGGCGACCAGACTGATTTGTGACACATGAGCCCAAAGCCCGTTTCTTTGGGCTTGACCCGATTAGCGGCTCCGTGCTCGGAATGCCAATAGCCGCCACGGGGGGCAGTGGGGAGGGAATGGCTCGCTGTGGATTACCTCAGCGGACGCAGATGGCAGGGCTGTGATGACGTGCCCCGGCAGACAAAAGGCATCGGGAGCCGGGGGGGGCCGCTGGGCCTGCACCTAGAGCCGCGCTGCCAGAGGTGCGGCCGCCGCGGCCTGGGAAGCCTGTCCTGTCCTGCCCTGTCCTGCCCTGTCCTGCCCTGCCCTGTCCTGTCCTGTCCTGTCCTGCCCTGTCCTGTCCTGTCCTGCCCAGCCCGCGAACAGCCCCTGCCGGCGGCCCGCGCCTCCCAGGCCAGGCCGCGCTGAGCCCCGCGGCAGCCTGCAGAGCAGGCGAGGCTCGCCAAGGGCAGGCCCCGGCTGCCGGCTGCCCCCTCCCGTGAAAGCTGCCTTCACAGACCCCCAGGGCCGATGCCTCGAGCGTGCCAGGCGATTGAGGGTCCAACCCGGCCCGGGCCGCTGGTAACCTGTCCACACGACTCCGCGTTCCGCGGGGCCGGGAGGCAGCGCAGGAAATCCTGTCAGGAGGGGACACCGCTCCTTAGTATGGTGGGGAGCCAGCACCAGTTCGGCTCACGGCCTCGAAGAAAAAGAGCAGACTCGTATCTTATTTTTAGTGAATCACACTCGAGTTACCCTTTAAAATCAAGACTGCCCAGCTCGTCGCTTCTCGTTTGTATTGTGGCGACACGTGGGCGCCTCTGTCAAGGATCAGTTTTCAACGTCTTCCTATCAAAAGTGGGCAGAACGTCCATTTCCATTCTAGCGCTGGGTACCTCAGCCGAGGTCTAAAACATTTGGAAGCAGATGGACTTTCATTTAAATAAATACATGTTTGGCATCTCCATCGGAAGAACTTTGGAATGGGAGACTGAGAAGCAAGCGGTTTCTTCACAGCACGGTGTCTGATTGATCGGCACTGCCAGGAATCCCCGCACCGCGCCTGCCCGCGGTCACCATGCGCTCCAGAGATCCTGCACCTCAAAGCACCCAACACACGTGAAGCTCCTCTAGAGACGAGGTTCGGTGAATCTCGAGTCTGTTTTATATAAATGGGTGCCTAACTAACTGCTTTGCCACAGGCTCCCGATTCTCACCTGCTAGGGTATGACAGAGCGAGCCCTTTCACCTGCCTGTTCTGGATTATTCTCTGGGTCAGCTCTGACTTGTGTTGAAACTGGGCCCCAGACGGCGAACGGCAGATTAATTGAGGCCTGACACTTCCTTGGAAATTCGTGCCTCTGTGCCTGACAAAGTGTTGATTTATAGTGTGTTTCAGACATCCGGTCCTCAAAATACCTGGAGTGTGGTGTTGCCTCTTGCAAGGCTGATGCTTGGGGAACTCGCTGCCCAGGCTGGACTGTGAGAGTTGCTGTCAGGTTGCGTCAGTGTTGCTCAGGCTTTTAAACTACACTCGGAACATTAGTTTACAAGGCCAGAGTTTTGCAAAGGAGCGTGGACTGGCAGAGCCGTAGCGCCAGTGCACTTATCAGCTTTTCAGAACGCAGTGCAGACACGGGCAGGGCTGTGGGTCACTATCTGTAGGAAGTGGCTTGGGCATGTTTACAGGGAATGTGTGATACAGCGTCAGACCTGGGAAAGAACCAGCGTGTACGGGACTCCGTGAAATGAGCGTGAGCCTTATCTGATTGATACTTTCTTAATACTGCCTGTTCCTCTCCAAACAGTAATTCAGTATGTTGGTGTAAATCCACTGTGGTGGAAGTAGCTCAAATTAGCAATGCTTTGGTTTGTGACCTGTTGCAAACCCCTTTTTCAGGTGGGCATTGAAGAGTGATGGATTGATAAAGTCCAGTGAAACGTGGTCTTCTGCTTTGTATAAACTGTTTCTCCTTTCTCCCTTTGTTTTTTCTTAGACACTATGTGCAAAGGCTACAATGCAGACTATCCGGGCAGCTGACACGAATGAAGTAGTCAAGCTAATATTTCGTGAATCTGATAATGACCGAAAGGTAAACAACTTAATGCCCTCTGTACCCCCTGTGTAAACACAAACGTTGTTGAATGTTCGCTTTCTTTTTGACAGAGCATGGATATAGTTGTTTCAAACTGATAACTTAAAGGGAGGGGAGGGATGTAGATTGTCACACCTAATGCTCAGTTAATTGGATCTTTTTAAGTGATCGCCAGTCAACCAAACGGGCAGGCTGACAGGGAGCTTTGGCTGTGCAAAGGTGTCTGTAGTTCTCAAGGGCTGCATGTCTCTGAGAGGGTCACCTCCAGAGCCTGGCCAGGACCTGAGTCCAAGAGCTGTGCTGACCTTTCTCTTCTGGGTTTTTTTTTTCAGGTCATGCTGCAATTAGAAAAGAAGCTCTTTGACTATTTTAATCAAGATGTGTTTAGAGATAACAATGGCACTGCGGTAAGTTCATTGCTGAATACTTTTGAAGGAACAAGTTGGAAACTCACATACAAATTGCATTTCTCTATCAGCCCTTTATCCTTATCAACCTTCCAGTCTACAGACTGAGAACAGATAATTTGTCTAACCAGTAACTGCTCCAGATTTCCTCCTTGCCCCATTATTGTACGTACAGCTTCTCCACTTTGGCAGCTGTTTACTTTCTTTTTCATAGAAAAAAAAAAAAGTTAAATATATGTGGCAATTCACTTTCCTTCTCTGTCCCCTGGTCTGCACTTCTTTAGGCATCCTGTTTCTCTTACTTGCTCTTCATTGTGCACCATAGTAACTTAGGAAAAGCCCTTAGTGCAAAGCTGCTCTGAAAATACCTGGGTCTTCTGAGCCAGAATGCCAGGGACTCATGACTAAATAGAACAGAAGGCTTGAACCCTCGCAGAGTGGCACTGTTTGGGGAGTCGTGTAGGGCTCCCAACAAGGACAGAGCGGAGAGGGAACACTAGCATTCTGATTTCTAATGGGGACTAGAATTTTTTCTTTGGAGAATGGCTTTGTATCTGCTTTAAGGTGATTTGATTTCAATATGAAGCCACTTCACTTTGGAAAATCTCTGATCACTGCTTACAGCTTTCTCAGTTCCATCTAAGGTTCCTAGGAAGTGTCTATCTAAAGGAAACCCAAGGCACATCAGAAAAACCCCAAATGATTACATGCAGATAAAACCCAGGAGTGTGCAGTTTGCATGTGGGAGCTTTATTGTGGGTTCACTGGCTGAACCCTCCTGTGGAAGCTGGCCCAACTTCAGTGACATCTGAAGAGCTGCGCTCACTTGTGTCCAGCCTTGGTCTGTGTAAGTTGGCAGCAGTCGTGTGTTGAGTGTTCTGAGCTGTCTGATCTGTGTGAGGGCTGGAAGGCCCCACAGAGGGTTCTGGACAGGCTGGATCCATGGGCCCAGGCCAGTGGCATGAGCTTCCACAAAACCAAGTGCCAGGTCTTGCATTGGGGTAATTGCAACCCCAAGCAGTGCTTGGGGCACAATGGCTGGAGAGTTACCCGTCAGAGGAGGACCTGGGGTGTTGACTGAGAGCTGGCTGAACATGAGGCAGCAGTGTGCCCAGGTGGCCAAGAAGCTCTAATGGCATCCTGTACTTGTTAAGAACAGCGTGGTGAGCAGGACTAGGGACATCATAGTCCCCCTGTACTCAACACAGCACTGGTGAGGCCCCACCTGGAGGGCAGCGTTCAGTTTTGGGCCCCTTGCTACAAAAAACATGCTGAGGTGCTGGAGCCTGTCCAGAGAAGGGCAACGAGGCTCGTGAGGGGACTGGAGAATAAATGTGGACAGGAGTGGCTGAGGGAACTGGGGGCATTTAGTCTGGAGGTTGAGGAAGACCTTACTGCTCTCTACAACTACCTGAAAGGAGGTTGTGGAGAGGCAGGGGATGACCTATTTTCCTCAATGACAGGTGATAGAACAAGAGGAAATGGTGTCAAGTCACACCAAGGGAGGTTTGGATTGACTATCAGGAAAAACTTGTTCCTAGAAAGGATTGTCAGGCATTGGAACAGGCTGCCAAGGTAAGTGGTGGAGTCACCATTCCTGGATGTATTTAAAAGATGGTCAGATGTGGTGCTGAGGGACATGGGCTAGTGGTGGTTGGCAGGTCAGGATGATGGTTGGACTTGATGATCTAAAGGGTCCCTTCCAACCCAGACAGCTCTGTGATTCTGTACGAACAGGGCAGGCTGCACTAGGCAGTGACAACCTTCAGAATAGGCCATGTGCTCTGTCGCAGCCGTGTGTGTCAAGGTTTGTGCGGGCTGGCAGGTTAAGCTGGTTCCCCTTCTCTCTTCAGTCCTGCCCTCGGGGTGCCTGAATTTTACCTTCCTTGTGCTCAAACTGAAAGAAGACAAAGGATTCCCTTTTTGAGAACCCCCTTGTGTTTGCCCCAGTTCCCACCTCTCGGTTTTGCCCACTCTGTACCAGTTCAGTGTGCTGGCTCACACAGTGTGTTACTGGTTTCTGCACTGGGCTGGGATGTGCACAGGACCCCTGAATCTCCCCTCTCCCCTTCTGTCCTACCCAGGGCTTCTCCCCTTGGTGGGTGGAGAGCCATCTGCACGGCCCCAGGGGAGGATGCTGAATCCCTTGTGCACTCTCTGGGGGGTTAATTCCACGGGAGAATCTGCAGTGTCGCTCTTCTCNCGGACGCGAGGGGAGAGTGAAGGTGTTTCTCCTTTCAGCATCTGTGGCCCATCCTGCACGTTGGGCTGCTGCCCCCTCTGTGGCACATCCTGTTCGTGGGTATGCATGTTCTCCACGAGCAACATCTGTCTGGGCAGCGTATCTTAACAGCACAGGTGCTCTGAGATAGGTGGTTTTTATGGACAAGGTGGATGCATCCTTAGGAAGGACATAATGTTTCTTTCACCGATGCTTTTTGATTTGGTAGGGAGTAAATGCTAATCCCAGTTCCTATTCCTGTACTAATCCCATTCCCTGTCCCAGATTTTCCTCTAGACTTATTACTATTATAATTTTTTAGCTTTATTAAAACCAACTCCAATGTTTGCCATTGTCACTGGTTCTCAGGACGTTTCTGAAGCTGAGCAGCTCTTTTCTTGTTGCTGCCATTTCCACCCCGTGGTATTTCGGGTGGCTGCCGTTGACTTTGCATACGTGGACACGCGGTGCGAGGCGTGGGCAGCGTCCCGCTGAGGCACGTTCCATTTCGGAATCAGCAGTCGTTTCATTCGTGCATCGGGAAGCGGGAAATCTTCCAGATCAAACATGGAAGAAAAAGATAAACGATATAATGACCCATTGGAGATAATCTAATCTTCATGGTCTAGTTAAACACGCAGCACCATGATCACTAAAAACAAACTACCTATCTGAAAGGATAAATGTCTCTGTGCCGAATTCAACCCAAAAAATCCATCGCATCCTTCATCAACCGCCGGTCTTGTACCAGCCTGACAGAAATTTAATTCAAGCTGGCTCCTGAAAATAATTATTGTATTTTAAGAGTAGTAATCATTGGTCGGGACATGATTGAATGTGTCCATGCCTATTGACTTTTTCTATGATTTATAGCTTTGTTTAGTCGATATTCCCATCGAAATTGTATAATTAATTATAAGTGGGGCTGTCAGGTCTGCAGGATGGAGTGCCCTGATGAGTATTTGGGAAGATTAAATTTTCCTTAGCTGTACCGATGCAAGGCTTGGGAATTTTCACAGCACGGTGGCTGTTGGATAAAGATGTTTTCTGTGTGTTTAGCAACTGCTTTAGCTCAAAATCCATTGATTTTTCTGAGGGTATTTTTTTTTATCAGTGTGGTGTCTCTTCAGTAACATTGGAATGTGTACAGATGTGACAAGACCTGACAAATATTTATTATCAACAGGCTACTTTATCTTTGTCCTTGCACAGTTATTCCTTCTTTTTTACATTGTAATCAACAAAAAGATTCTTAAGAAATATTTATAAAAATGAGTATTTTTAATGAAAAATCTGATTCGGATACAAATTACCTGTTCAGCAGAAATCCAGTTTAAAATGCATACAGTAATCTGTCAGGTTTAATTTTCCCAAACCGATCTGAGGCTTACACAGACTATCCACAGCTTATTCTAAGCGAGCTCAGCAGTTGCCTGTATTTATTACCTCGAGGTGCAGAGACCATCCGTATCGTTTTGTTTCACGAGGAGCACACAGGTTTATCCAGCTGCGTGGTGACACCAGAAGGACAAAACCTATTTGCACATCCCTGTAGCAGTAGTGCAGAGCTGTCCTAATGCTTCATTTGCATGTTGTGAATCGCGGTACATCGGCTGGGCCAGGGGGTGACTCCTGTCGCTGCCACCGAGCGACTGTGTCTGGGCGCTGCAGGGAGGGGTGTCCCGAGCAGGCAGGAGGAAGGTGGGGTGAGGGGGGATGCAGCATGTAGAGTTTCACCTGGTGTCAGGTGACAGATTCCAGTTCAGGTCATTGCTTTGGGGTTAGGAAGAGCTGAGCAGCTCTGACTCGGACAGTCGGGGACAGCCACGCTCCGTGCCCTCCTGCACCAGAGACTGCCTGCAAACGGTGAGCAAGGAGCAAATGAGACTTGTCCTTCTGAACTGGTTGCCTGCACCCTTCAAGAGCCAGCAGTCCCACACTGGGAGCTGCAACCATATCCCAGTCACCATTCTTGGGTGCTCCTGCTCCTCACCCACCCATCCAAAGGATGGCACAAGGAGAAGGCTCGGGGAGCCCAGGGCTCTGCATAGGCTTCCCGGGTGGGTCTTCAGTGCTGTCCACTCCTGGCTCTATGCTAGCTCCCCAGCATGCTGCTCACACAAAGCCTGGCTGTGGCACTGGATGTGCCAGCCCTCAAGTGATGAAAGTCAGCATGCTGGTGCTTTCAAGAGAGCAGTGGTGCGCTGAGCATCCACCTACACTTGCACCTTTTCATTTTTTCCAAAGTCCTTCATCACTTACAGTAAATCATCCTGTGTCTCATTTCAAAATACATGGTGCTTAGGGGTTCCCTCGTAATTTCAAAACAAAAAAAAGCAAGCCAAGGATAATTATTCATTGAAAAAAATTACAGTCGTGTCACTGATTAGTGCAAAAGAAGAACAGGCTAAATGCTATTTCTGGAGTGGGCAGTTAAGTAAATACATAGTAAGAATGTAAAAATGCTTAATGACTACAGAGGGATGTTGTAGGAATGGAACATCTTCCTGCTGAGGACGGGCTGAGGAAGCTGGGGCTCTGGAGCTTGGAGAAGAGGAGACTGAGGGGTGACCTCATTAATGTCTATAAATATGTAAAGGGTGAGTGTCAGGAGGATGGAGCCAGGCTCTTCTCAGGGATGGCCAGTGACAGGACAAGGGGCAATGGGTCCAAGCTGGAGCAGAGGAGGTTCCATGGGAATGTAAAGAGAAACTATTTCCCTGTGAGGGTGACGGAGCCCTGGGCCAGGCTGCCCAGAGAGGTTGTGGAGTCTCCTTCTCTGGAGACATTCCAGACCCATCTGGACACATTCCTGTGTGGTTTAATCTGGGTGATCCTGCTCAGGCAGGGGTTGGACTGGGTGATCTTTCAAGGTCCCTTCCAGCTCCTGACGTTCTGGGATTCTGGGATTTATTTCATGATCTTTAACCCCAGTCAGAAGTGAGAAGTGCTGCTCACACTCTTGCCGTTCATGTGAACCGCACGAAGGAGTCGGTCCAGACAGAGACCAGTGTCTGTCCTTAAGATTGGACCACAACTGTGTAATAAAAGTGATGAGTTAGTTGACCTCAGAACTGGACCTGATGTTACTCCTGCTGAGGTCATCATCTGCTTCGTCGGTCGGTGCTCATGGGAGCTGGTGGCTGGTGAGAAAGCAGGGCAGTGTCCCTCGGGCAGTGTCCCTCGGGCAGTGCCAGGCCTGCTCTGGCAGTCGTGCCTTGTACCCCGCAGTCCTGCCTCGGCGCTGCCTGGCCTCCGCGCCGCGGGGAGGAAGGGGCTGCACCGGGTCCAGCTGCACACAGGTCCTGTGGGTGGTTCAGAGGACATGGTGACTGCCAGCAGCAATCCTGCAACAGTAGAGATAGTTATGCAGGAAAGCCCAGTGATCTCCAGCCTAGATACTGTTAAATGAAAGTGGTTCCACTAATTGCTGTAATGGTCCCTGCGGTGGGACATCAGCAGAGCCCCTCGTGTTGCTCTGAGTGTCCCTCCAGCAGTCCTCTCGCTGCAGAGAGCAGTCAGCAGGGTTCTCTGGAGAGCACATTCTTAGGGAGAGAGAAATGTGCCCTGCGGGGTGGATTCCCTCTATTCCATGTCTGGTTAGCCTCAGTATGGTATGAGAAGGAAACGATAATGGCTGTAAGAATGGATTGAGTTGTAAAGGTCTGGTTCTCCCTCTGCCAAGTAATGATTTAAAGTGATTTGTTATCATGCTAATTAACTTAGAGTTGCTATTACAAACAGTTTGGGCAAACATACTTTTAAACTAAGTAGTTTATTTGTGGTTTTTTAAATATTCCCAGTAAATCCTGAAATGATTTGCAAATTGAGAAGAGGGGGTTAGTCCATGAGGGAGCTTTATTAAGCTTTTTGTGAGCATACGTGTGCTCAGGAAGGTTAAGGATCTGGCCTCACTGAAAATGTATTAATCAAGAGACAAGATACAGCACAATGCACTCTTCCCAATGGCCTTGGCTCTGACCCTTTTAAAGATAATGGGAATACTGTCCACTAAGAACTAGATTAGGACGATCAAGTGCATTTCATCAGGGTTTGACTTGAACCATGATCCCAGAGGTGAAAAGGCAGAGGTTTATCCACTAAGCCAACCAGCCCCTGTCCAGATAAAATCTTGAATATGATGTATAAGGGCAAATTAGGATAGAGGAAAGGAATTGATTGCTCAGGACCATTGTTACCTAGGACTGGTCATAAGGAAATCCTGTGCGTCCTGACACAACCTCTTCTGTTGAAGGGGGTCACGTGGGATGCCTGATTTTCATAAAGTGCCAGTAGGAAATTTACTCCATGCTCTATTCCTTTACTCAAAACCAGGACTCCCTTGCTTGGAATTGCATGAGCTTAAGTTAGTGGTTGTTGATATGCCACTGGACAAACTGCAGAACGAGTACTGCCAGAGGCAGGAAATAGCATCGATAAATGGCTCTCGAGCAAACAGAAATGTAAAGCTGGGTTGTGAGCAGAAGTCAATCTGGACATGCTGGGTTAGCTGTTTACTGCCAGCTTTCTGTTCCAATTAAACCAGTGGAGAACCTGCCCATATCACAGTTACCAGTACTTCACAACCCTTTGTCCCCTGTCCTGTCCTATAGACCTCTTGTGAGCCCAGGTGAGGTGCACGGAGCTGTATTTACCCTTTTAGCCATCGGTCCTTGTGTAAGCACAGTCTAAAGAGCAGGTCCAGCATCAGTATTTGCAGCCTGTAACCCAGCCTGGTGTCAGGGGTGTCTGCTGATGTGCTTTGGCCTGGGACACACGAGAGCATGTCCAGAGCACCAATGTGGTTCTCACCATCATCACTGTCAGCCTGCGTGTGCGGAGCCGGGGATGCGGCTGTGTGCACTGTGCACCCACGTCTGTGCAGGGCTGTGTGACGGCACCGCCGCTCCCAGTGGGTATCAGCCTCTCAGAAACAGCAGATGCATATTGATGCACAAAAGCAGTGCAAGTGCTACGTTTATGTTCAATAATTTTGGCACTTTTTTTCTGAAAATAAAAAAAAAAAAAAAGGATTTTAAAGAAAGCCTTCACCAGATAAAGAAAGTTAAGGGTCAGAATACATAGTAACAGATCACTTTGCCAAGTCGCAGCTGGAGGGATCAGCCTCTCCACAGCCCTTTATCTGAAGTCAGTGGGCTGCTGAATCGGTTTCTCTGTATTTTTCTTTGGCTGGAAAGCTGGATAAAATTTCTCTATTCCCCTTGAAAAATATCGTGCGCTACACAAGACTGGCAAAGGAGGTGACAGTGACCAGTGTCCACACACTGTAATTCTCTAAGGTCATTTCTGTATGCTCGTCTCTCCTTTTTGGTCTGAAACTTCATTTCCCTTTCACAGCTGTGAATTCTCTGGTGGGCCCTGCAGATGGGTTTGATAAATGCTGCTAATATCACCTTCTGATCTAGCAGTGCTCCGACTTTGGTCTGCAGGTCTTGATGAGTAATTGCCGTTGTTCTACTCCAGTGACTGAATTAAGCTGCCCTGTTTTAAAGGGTTCATACACGTGTGATTTAACCGAGGTGGCCCATTGCAGCATGCCGATGGACACCGACCTCTAGAGAGTGACTCATCACTTTACACTGAAGCAAGCACAGTTACCAAGATTTCTACAACTGGCTCAGCTCTGTTACCATCCTTTGGTTCCTGTCAGGCTACATAACAACAAAACTTAGCACTGCAGATAACGGTGATGCTTGGCTGAAGCACACGCTGGTTAGCCACATGGCCCTGAGCTACAGAGAGTGAATCTAGAGCCTCTTGTGGCCTCTTGAGCAGTGGGGCTGAGAGCTGCAGGCTGTGCTCCAGCTCCAGGGCAAGGGAGCTGTCCCAGCCCCACTCCAGGTCTTGCTGGGTGCCTCAGGGGTGCTGCAGACTGTGCAGGACCGCACATCCTGGCGTCGCGCACGGCCGTCTCCACCGCAGGCGGTCGTGCTGACAAGGAAAAGGGGGAACATCGAAACTCCTCCTTGGCTATTGCGGACAGCTGAGTTGCCCCTGGTCATGCCCGCAGGAGGTGATGGGCTGGTGCAAGGAACAGCCCTAAAGGCTGGGAACTGCACTCCTGCGCAGCGGGGACTGTCCGTTCCTGCACAGGCAGTACCTCATTCAGGTGTGCAGAGAACCTCGCTGCTGCCAGCCCCGTTTCCGTGGTGCAGACTAACTGGAGCAGTTGGCTCATCAAGCTGGCTGAGCAGAAACAGCTTCAGGCTGCAGAGCCCTGTCCGTGCAGGTAACAGGCTGTGAGGAGAACATCTTCCTCCCGGGCAGAGAGCAGCAGATGTGTACTGCGGGCCTTCTCACACCCACCACGGCGCTCTTGTCCCCGAGCCGCAGTCTCCGTGTCCCACAGGGCACTGGCTGACTAGAGATGGTACTCCATGTGTAGATCTTGCCTTCATTTGGGAGGTGTTACTCCAGTGCTGTGCTGGTCACTGGACATAATCTCAGCACTTCAGTGGTTGCAGCAGATAAAGCCCCTGCCCTGCATCATCCTCGATGTAATTTATATGTAAATACGCAGTGTAAAGCAGTCTTCAGGGCTGCCTGTGACGTATAGTTCTGGAATTAACTTCCAGCCACAGTGGTTTCACATCTCTGTGTAATTGCTCAAATTACTCCAGCACATCATGTACCACCTTCAAGATTTGGTTCTTAAGGATGATCTTATAATGAGTAAATGAAATGGAACAATATATTGATTTTTAGGCTTTGACCTTAATTTCTTTGTCATTTTTAAGGCATTTGGAGTGACAGACATGATACTCATGTTTACTGTTACAGCAGTTCCATTATTTGCAGCACCGTTTAGTGTAGGGGACGGAGACAAGTGAGAAATTTGTGCTGACAATTGCCATGAGTGGAGTGTGTTCAGGGTGAGGGTTTTAGCAGAATGTTAGATACTTCAAAAATAAAGATACTGCCCTGTGAAATTCTGCCTGCTGCCTGGTATCATCCGGCCTATATGAACTTCCTTCAGACCTTGGCAGTGCGAGGAGCTCCAGACACCCTTGTAACTGTTGTAATGCAAAGAGAATTAAACCATGCCCGTGTCAGGTCCCGTTCCTTCTCTTACTAAGCTGCCTTGAGAGAAAGTGGCATTTATAGCTGTTGGTGAGGAGACCTAGTGAGCACCTTGCCTTCTCACCAGTAAGCTCACAGTTTGAGATCACAGCCCTCAATGAGAACCCAAGTGCTTTTGGTAACACAAAAATCTCTGGCTAAACGGTGCTTTCTCAAAACATACAGCTCAGACCTCCATCATTTCCTCCCCGCGTCTCCCCCCATCTGCAGCGCTCCCAGGTAAAGAAAGAACGGCTCTTAGGTAGGATCACACTGCACGGTGCTGAGCGCACGAGTAACCCACACACTGGAACAGAGGGGTATGGATACTGTAACCTGGTCACTAAACAGCTAGGAAAAAATCAACAGTGTCTTAAATAATCATTAGCCCCGTTTCCAGAAATAAAACTTTGTGCAGACAATCCGTTGGAAGTACTCAGCAGTTTTAGATGTGAGGGTAAGTGCTCTGCAGTGAGTGTTCCCTGAATGCTTCTCCAGGCCCCTGCCTGGGTTCCACAGAATCACAGAGTTGTAGGGGTTGGAAAGGACCTCAGGAGATCGCAGAGTCCGACCCCAAAGCCAGCTGTGAGCTTTTGGCTTGTCATTCCAGGCTGAAGATGACCCTCTGCCTGGGGAGCCTCGGGGGACTGATAGCTCAGCACACAGTGCAAGATCTGTCCACTCACCAGTGCCAGCAGCCCGTCTGCATCACACAGGCACGGTGGAATGGCAGCTGCACTGAATAACCACATCAGAACCTTCTTTGGGTGGCAGCACACGTCTGCACACTCAGTCCCATAAACCTCCAAATGTGTCATGAGTTTGCAGATACCATCATAGCAAGAACAATCCAAGTGTGTAAAATTTGGAGGGTGCAAATGGGTGTGAGAGGACAATGCACCTCTTTAATGTGGCCAGCCCTTGGGATGCCCATGAATAATTGATACCATTGTGTTCTGTGGAGCTTTGTTCATCTGCACAGCCCTCGCAGTTGTCCCATCCCAGAAAGAGCCCTCTTCCTCCTGCTGCTCCACATCCCCGCTCTGCTCGGTTTACTTGGCAGCAATGGGAAGTGTGTTTGTGCTGTATTCTCTGTAGATGTGTATTTCACACCAGTATGCAGAAGAACTTCTTCCTGGTGAGGGTGACAGAGCCCTGGGACAGGCTGCCCAGGGGGTTGTGGAGTCTCCTTCTCGGGAGACATTCCAGACCCGTCTGGACACCGACCTGTGTGACCTGCTCTGGGGAACCTGCTCTGGCAGGGGGTTGGACCTGATGGGCTCTGGAGGTTCCTTCCAACTCCAACAGTTCTGTGACTCTGTGATTTCAAAGACAAGCCTTAACTGGGGATGGAGGGCTGTTTCCTAAGCTAGGTTCACACTGGGTAGGTGATCTTCAAGGTGGCGACACGTGGAGCGGGAAAGGGATGATGACATTTGTTGTCGTAGCCAGGTCACATGTTTGTACTGTGGGTACACATCGGTCTGTGCGTGCTGACCTACGGATCACAGCTGGAAACGTGTGCAGTGAACTGTTCTGTCCCAGGAGTGCTGGGCTCCCTCAGTAAGAGCAGTGCCTGAACCTGCCCAACACTTGGAGCGTGTGTGGACACACTAAGCTTCCCCAGGGGTCTCTCAAACAGTCCATCTCAGATACTGCAGCTGTTGGTCAGGGGTTAGACGTGCTCAAGTTCCCTGCAGTGTTGGTGTTGAGGCCTCCCCAGCATACTGTCCGGGCTTGGGGTCACTGGACTGGGGAAGGCTGCCCGTCACTGGGCTTCTCTCAGAAATCCATCCCTGTGGCAGCCGGCGCTGCAGGCTGGGCAGGGGCGGAGAGGCAGCAGTGCAGGTGGCTCAGGTAGCTGCTTTCCTGGGTAATTAATGTGTACAAGTAGCTGCTAATTGCACGTTTCAGGAATGATTTATGAGGTGGCAGAGGGGAGAGAGGGACGCAATCTAATTTCTTTGGGAACCTCTGGCACTCATCCGATGGCATCAGCACAGCTGTGCGACGGGACGTGATTGATGAGCAGCGGGCAAACACCGCTGGTGTGGCGGGATGAGTGTGCTCGTGGAGCTGAGAGCGCCGCTGCCCGTACCGGCCTTGGGTCTTGTAACTTGCTGACTCGCTTGGGCGGTTCTGAAATAAGGTGGTTTGTGTCCATCAGAACAATTACTGGTTTACTGTGGACAGTCCTCAATGACTTGTCACGAGTGGGCCTGCTTATGGTCAAGAGACTGCAGGTGTTTGTCTTCTCTGCAGAGGTCGGGAGAAACAAATCTGGTGAGGACTAATATTGATACAGGACATGAAATCCGGACTTAGGAACAGCTCTGTGAAATACCTGCCTCTAGCAGTGTCTCTGGGCTGCTGCGGCCTGGGAACACGTTTCACCCTCTGCCACGTATCCCTCCTGCTATCTGACACGCACCACCCAGAATCAGTGTGCAAACCCACTGCTTGTCTTTGCTCAGGAAGAGTGATGTGCACATCCTGGTGTTTGTTGTACCTCCTTATCTGGGCTGAAGATAGTATAAAGCACTATGATACTTTTGCTGGTGTTTTTCTGGGCTGATTAGCATATCAGTCTGATGTACTTTTTTAATGCCGGTCTCGTTTACCTCTGAAGAGATTGCTAATAAAATGTGACAAATTCTAACCCTCTTGAGCTAGGAAGTGTGCATACAGGTGGCTGCTGTAAAGAACTGCTGGGGGGTGTGTCACTGCCACGCAAGTGGCCTTGCCTTTTGAACGCTTTTCTCACTGACTGTTTATGTGTCAAAATATTCCTGAGTGTTTTGCACTGTGTTTTGTAAACTCTTGCCTGAGAGATACTTACACCTCAAGCTCGTAATCAAAGTCTCTGTTTATTTCCTTTTGTATAATGTAGTATTTTTAGATTGCTTCAGTTCGACACTAAAGAGTGAATGCATTTATTTCTATCTCTTGTAGCTTTTAGAATTTGACAGAGAGCTGTCAGTCTTTAAAGACAGATTGTATGAACTGGACATCTCATTTCCTCCCAGGTAAGACTCCTATATAATCCATTTATTTACCTTCCTGGCTAAGCCCCAGCTGTCACTGGCTCTGCAGGCAAGATGTGAGTGTTCCCGTACATGCTGTGGAGAGGATGCTGCTTCTCGTTCCTCCTGCCCGTATCCCCCCACCGCTGCGTGAGCAGCAATGGCACAGTCCATACGTCAGCTGTGCTGTAGCTCATCCTTGGGATTCAGCTGCTCCTGTCCCTTATAGCTTCTCTTAAAACAGACGTGGCGTGGCCGTGTGCCGAGAGGCACCTAGTTACTCTTCAGTAACTTACTCGACCCAGGTCACCTGTTAAAATACTTTAAAACAGCCACAAAGGCTGCAGAAAGCGGATGGGTGGTGGCACTCGGGGTCAGAGTGGGGTGCAGAGCCTCATGCCATCACTCAACAGGGGTCCAGGAGGAGAGCCACAGAGAGGACAGGAACCTAGATTCTGCTCTGCAGGGTCTGTAATCATGTTATATATCTGCTAACCGTTAGAATAATTTTGCCTTTCCGATGCACGTGCATGACTTTAATCAGCTGTGTCCCTGAGGTCAGTTTTCTCTGTGAACAGACAAGCACTGCTGCCATACAAACCAAGAGTTCTCCAAGTGGCAGTCCTGTTCAGGAGAAATCCGTGGAAAACACACCTAAGGCCCTTTCCGGCAGCGGAGGAGTCAAAGCTCACAACTGCTTTGAAGGGAAAGAAATGCTGCACTCACAAAGGAAGTTAAAGTTCAAGAAATCCTAGATAAAAACATACTTTTTATATACCTTTTTTAATAGATACAATATTCTTAAATCTTACTCTTTGGTCCTTTATGGAGAGATAGAAAGAGTATGATGGTTTGGCAATCACCAGGACAGATTTTGGAGAGCTTGCCTTTCCGCCATTGGAATCTCATTATTCCTCGGCAGCAGCTGCGGTACTGATTATATCGGTCCCTTGGGACGGGGAAGTATGCATGGAGAGGTTACCACTGCTCTAAATTGTTCTTATTGATTGAGTATGATAACAGAGGGCCAGCAGTGTGTACATCTCTGTGGGTATTTCATTAGCTGTGTACCTGGCCAGGGCAGAGAGGAGAGGAGGGGAAACAGGGTTTCTACCCACAATACTCTTCTACTTGGTTTCAGCAACATTAGTGCCTTTGGCCTGGACACAGTTTGGCAGAAATATGATGGGTGGTTGTGCAGATGCTTCAGCCCCTCCTGCCAGCACGGTTTGGTGCTGTTCCCTCCCAAGCAGAGGTCAGGAGTTTGGTGTGAGCGGTGTCGGGGTGTCAGCTGTACCTCTCCTCTGTCTGTGAAGTGATGGGAACGTCTGGCTGAGGTCTGAGCCCCTGTAAATCTCTTTACACAAATATGTCCAGATCTCAGCAGAGACTGGTGTTACTGTTTCAGTGGTTGCATTTCCTGCACATCATCACAGCCAGACTGAATACAACCCAGGATTGTCCTCACAGCTACTGAGGGCCATGTCCTCTGAGTTGTGGGAAAGTAATACATGAGCCTTCCTCTCCTTTGCCTCCCATTGGAGCAAGAAGCAGTGGGAAACCTCCATGAAAGAAAGACAGGTGGACAAAAATCAACAGGAGGCACTGGTAGCTGTGCAGGGAGGACAGAGCTCTGGCTCTGACAGGTGAAGCCTCTGGCCAGTGATGGGTCTCCAGTCAAGGGGACCAGGACTTGCAGGAGCAGTAAGAGGAAGAAAGCTCTAGCAGAGTAGCTGGTGACAGACTAGGGCAACAGGAGAGGAACAAGCTTCAGTGGGGCTGAGGTACAACTGCAGAAAGAGCTAAGGAAGCCCCGGGGCAGCGGAGGGCAGGAGAGTGAGATGTTGGACCGGGAGTAAATAGGGTGTAAATAGGAGGGTTTGTGAGAGCTGGGGCTGGGAACAGCTGAGGCTGTGGTAAAGCCAGCAGTGAGCTCCAGGGGGTGGACAGGGAGGGATGTGTGAGTGGGAGCAAGAGGAGACAAACTAAATACCAGTCAGCTGCATGGTACTCTCCACTGCCTCGGTATCTGAATGCTTCCACACAGAGCATTACCATCCAAACGGTCTAGTTCAGTACCAGTAGTGTTTTAAGCTACTGCAGGAGTCTTATTACTGTCTAGAACAAAAGCTTGGGTGCTCCACGGAGATGAGCCCCTGGTACAAAGCAATGCAAGACCAGGTGAAAACGCAGCTCAGCGTGGCAGGCCCTTCCTCAGCCCCAAAGGCTCTCAGAGGACCAGCCCTGCAGCCTCCATTGTCACCTGCAGGGAAGGGGATGAGCACGCAGGTTTGCCTGGACCTGCTCTGTTCCTCTTACAAGTGAGTAGGAAGAGCAGCCCTGCAGAGAAGGACTTGGGGTGCTGGTGGGCGAGAAGCTCAACACGAGCCGACAGTGCAGTCACACCCCAGAGGCCAGTCGTGTCCTGGGCTGCATCCAAAGGAGCGTGGACAGCAGGTCGGAGGAGGGGATGCAGCCCCTCTACTCTGCTCTCATGAGAGCCCACCTGGAGTACTGTGTCCAGCTCTGGAGTCCCCAACATAGGAAGGACATGGAGCTGTTGGAGCTGGTCCAGAGGCCACAGAGATGATCCAGGGGCTGGAGCATCTCTCCTATGGAGACAGGCTGGGAGAGTTGGGGCTGTTGAGCCTGAAGAGGAGAAGGCTCCAGGGAGATCTTAGAGCCCCTTCCAGTCCCTAAAGGGGCCAACAAGAAAGCTGAAGAGAGACTTTTTGAAGGGCCTGGAATGATAGGACAAGGGGGAATGGTTTTAAATTGGAAAGGGGAGATTGAGATAGGATCTTAGGAAGGAATTCTTCCCTCTGAGGGCAGTGAGGCCCTGGCACAGGGTGCCCCTGTTCAAGGCCAGGTTGGGCGGGGCTTTGGGCACCCTGGGCTAGTGAAGTGAAGGTGGCTGTGCCCGTGGCAGGGAGTTGGAGCTTGATGATCTTAAAGTCCCTTTGAGCCTGAAACATTCTGTGATTCTATGAATCTAATGGTAATAGTGGAAGTAACATCTGCGTGAAGCGGGCATTTCCTCTGTGGCATGGAAGGGGTGCCCACACTGAGTTTATGGAACACAACATTTCTCTGAACTCACAGAGAACACTGAGAAAATGCCAGAATTGAGCACGAGGACAGCGCTGAAAATGCAAGTTGTAAAACCCTCGCGCTGAGCTCACACCTGTGCAGAGAGCAAAGTGCCTTTACATCAGGGTGCTCTGCTCCCATCCCCCCCTCCTCATGTTCCCAGTCATACAGCGAGGGGCTCCCGCTTCCCATGCCTGGTCCTTGCACGGGCACCGGGTTCAGCGAGAGGCCTTGCCCAGGGGAAGGCCTGCTCTGATGGATTGCTGGCCCTTAGCACAGCTGCAGGACAGTGGCCCATTCCTGTTAGTGAAACTGAGAATCACAGATGTCAGCAGTTGGAAGGGACCTTGAAAGATCATCCAGTCCAACCCCCTGCCCAAGCAGGATCACTCAGATTAAACCACACAGGAACATGTCCAGATGGGTCTGGAATGTCTCCAGAGAAGGAGACTCCACAACCTCTCTGGGCAGCCTGGCCCAGGGCTCTGGCACCCTCACAGGGAAAAAGTTCCTTCTTATATTCAGATGGAACTTTCTGTGTTCCAGTTCAGAACCATTTCCCCTTGTTCTCTCCCTGAGCCATCCCTGAGAAGACCCTGAATCCATCCTCCTGACACTCACCCTTTACGTGAATGAGGTGACCCCNGGGGAGAAGAGACCAACCCCCACCTCACTGCAACCTCCTTTCAGGTAGTTGTAGAGAGCAATAAGGTCACCCCTCAGTCTCCTCTTCTCCAAGCTCCAGAGCCCCAGCTCCCTCAGCCTGTCCTCAGAAGGAAGATGTTCCACTCCATCATCTTGGTGAACCCATCTGTGCTGGGTTCTCTCAAGGAGTTCTGTGTCCTTCTGGAACTGAGGGGCCCAGAACTGGACACAATACTCCAGGTGGGGTGTCTCCAGGGCAGAGCAGAGGAGGAGAAGGACCTCTCTTGATCTACTGGCCACCCCCCTTCTGATACACCCCAGGATGCCATTGGCCTTCCTGGCCATGAGGGCACACTGCTGGCTCATGGTCACCCTGCTGCCCCCCAGGACCCCCAGGTCCCTCTCACCTGCACTGCTCTCCAACAGGCCAGTCCCCAACCTATACTGGTACCTGGGGTTGTTCCTCCCCACATGCCAGACCCTGCACTGGCCCTTATTAAATTTCTTCAAATATATGGCCTTAATGTCCTGCTTTCATTTCCTAGTCATTTGCCCTCCACTTTTCCTTCATTGCTTCTCTCCTGGAAAGCAGATCTGCACCTTATGGCTCAGATGCTTTTATATAGTTTGTAAATAGGAACGTAGGGTGTATGTGTGGTCTGTCTGGACATACTAGATTTGGTATTTTTTAACCAAGGGAGGAGATGACCAGGCCTGTATATTTAGAAAGAAATCCTTTAGGCTTCTTGGTACTCTTAGCTGGAAAGGGTATGGTGCATCCATTTGTTCTGGGCCTAATTAGCGAGCGCTGGCATTAGGGAAGGAAGCAGTAAGCAACTGTAATGATAGCCTTGAAGGAGTGTTTCAGAGCTTGTTTTGTATGTGTTATCTTCATTATGGTGCATGGATGGATTCAGCCTAGGAATTGCTCTCTACCTCTGTTCCTGACCCCGTGGTGTTTGGGTCCTACACCATGGGATGCTGGCCGGCAGCATCTTTAACCGGACAGTGTCTTGGTTGAAACAGCACTGAGTACACTCAGACTGCATTTCAATCTCTCAGAAAATGGACAATCATTCAAACCAGTTTTCTCTTTTATTCACTTGTTTCATCATTCCTGTGTACAATTAATTGCCTGGTTTGCATGCAGGGTTCTGCAGACCAGTAGCAGAGTTACACTCCTGTCTTACTTGTAAATTTTTCCTCTGAAAACGGGCTGAGGTTCAGTGTACGCTGGAGATAGATGGAAAAGGTCACATCCCTTTGAGTTGCAGCAGACTAAGTTACTTATAAATTCATTTTTTATCAGCATAAACTGTTTATTCTCTGGACTTTATCATGACATCTTCCTGATACACTGCACAGCTGGCCTGAGCTGGAAAGATTTATTCCAGAGTCAGTGGCTCTGGAACTGCAGCAGTTCCTGACGTGGCCAGCACTGGGCAGCCAGCTCCGACCCTCCACCAGAGCGAGCGCTGTGTACGAGTGAGGCCGCTGGTTGTGTGGCAAACACTACACCAGTCCTGGCTGCAGGAATGAGGAAGAAGAAGGCCTCCTCTCCGTGTGTGAGCACAGGAGGGCAATGCCATTCGTGGAGAGTTGAGCCTTGAGTTACGCCAGTTACCGAGTTTTCTCAGTTATGTACAGGCACCTCGGAATTTCAGTTGGAGTCTGTGGTTACAAAAGTGAGGGCAAACTTATGGCTGGTCTAGAAGTATCTGGAAGTTTTGGTGTCCTCAGAGTGCTTCAGCACTGAGAAAATTACTGGTTCCTGCACATTCTGTTTTCATTTAAAACTGCGAAAGAAGTTCTTCTGTTGTGATAATCTGAACACAGAGAACATTTGTTTTACATCTCTGTTTTAATTGTTCTATGTTAATACATCATCATCTCTCACGATTAATTTACCTGTCCCTTATCCTTAATTTCAGATGAAGCCATGACAGTCAGGTAGGCATGTGTTTTTATACCAGTGAGTCCTTTAGTTAAAGGAAATCTCTATACTTTGCTCTTTAGATGAACCTTCTCACAAGCAAGTCACTGTCCACAATTTTCATTCTCCGTTTGTATCACCTTCTCCAAAGCACCATGAGTTCTGTGTGCCGACACGTTACGGTGCTGTGCTGTTCACTGCTTCCATCTTGGAGAAGGAGCCGGCGTCTGAGCTCGGCTGATGTACTGTACAGCAAGAGCCTTTCCCTGTACACAGTAATAGAAGGGCTTCAGTAATTCTGTGGCTCTGAAATGCCACAGTGGAATGGCCATGTGTTGCAGTGTTCCTCTGCTGGGTTGTTTATTCTTCTGCGCTGTATTTATAGTTGTCGATTTCATTCAGTTCTTCCAGCTCCATGCACAGGGGGCTGTTCTGCAGTTTGTTACCTTCTCTTTCCAGCCCATAGTAAATGACAGTCAGGAATTGGTGAGAGCACTTAACTCCTACCACTTGTTAGAGAAAGCATCTCAGGAGCCATTATTCACAGCTCTTGGTAAAAAAACAGCCATTTGTGTATTCCCAGCTACTGTGTCATGGTTTCTAATACCAGCTTTTAAATACTGAACTTTGCATAAACCTTTTCTGATTTTTTTCTAGTCCCTGTGCTAAAGGTTAATAAAAGTAAAATCTTTGATGTCATAACTATTGAATAAAAAGCTTCTGTTTAATCCTGTAGGGAGTGGAGACCCTGTACTGAGTCAAGAATGATTCAAAATATCTATTTTTTTAAGTAATGACTTCTTGCTTGTCTCTAAGCAATAGCACAGGGAGCTCTGTAATGAAGCTGAAGTAGAGCAGCCTCTTTGTCCACATTGCTCTGGTGCCCAGCCCAGGCATCCATGGCGGGAAGCAGAACACTGTGCACAGCTCTCCTCCCACTGCTTGGTGCTCAGAAGAGCACTGAAACCAAGAAGGTGCCCTGTGACAAGTTAATGCAAGTTCCCCACTGGGTGAGGACCCACCTTTGCTCAGGCCCTTTTCCCGTCGTGAAAGGCTGCAGACAAGCGCCCGCATCAACAGGCCTTCCTTGTCCCGCCTTACACTGCTAATTAAATTCCGTGGCCTCGGCTGAAATTCGATGTTTAGAAACGCGATTTTTCAAGGCTTTGCAAGTTTATAATGACCATTAAAATTCGTTGCAGGTTGAAATTTGTCACGAGAGGTTTCAAAACAAGAAGCAGAACACTTACTTCCCTCCCTTTGGTTCACAGCAAGATTTCACCCTGTCAGGCTGCTGCCCACGTGGCATGTGTGCTTTGGGCTACCTACTTGGAGTCCAGCGGGCACAAGGTCATGGTGACAAGTACAGATGCAGAGGGTGCTGTCACCCTGTGTCCAGCCACCCACCTGTATGTGGAAGAGCAGGAAAGAGCTCTGCTCTCCGGGCTGCCTCTGGTCTCACTGGAAACAGTCACTGCACTGAGTACAAAAAACAGTTCTAGGAGTGGGGACCAGAGCCTTGGCATGGCTGTAAGGTGGCAGCTGAACGAGCGTTTTCAGAATTACCGCCTGGGCCTTAGTCAGGTATAAATTAAATTCAAGTTCTTTTTTTTTTTCATCTTATCCCCAACAAGATCTCTTTTTTCCCTTTTAATCAGCGTTTCACTTTTAAGTTTTCAAACTATTAAGAAATACACAAATGGCATTTCTTGGGTTTTTTTACATAAATACATAAATATCTCTAATTATATGTTATTTTTTGTAGGTATAGCCCATAATTAGATATCTAGTAATAGTTTATGAGAATTTATAGTTAAGAGTGTATTATAAATTGAATTTGTAACTATAAATGAAATGAACACAGTAAATTCATGTTAATATATGTGCAATTGGGTTTCTGCAAGGCCTTGACAGGCTGTGTGTGTGATTCCCAGCTGCAGGACTCTTGCCAGTTGGCCTGGTCTGTGGGAGGAGTCCATGACCACTTCTGGACTCTCCCACCAGCATTTCTTCAGGTGCAGCTGTGGAACTCAACAAAACTATTGGTCTTCCCCAGTGAAAAACTGTGGTTCAGTTGTGTGCCTGCTTGATGTCACATGAATTCTTCATCCTACCTTGCGTGACCACGCTGCTGCAGCAGGGAGGGAGGGGGTTCAGGCAGTCACCCCTCAGAAACATCCGGAATGAAGCTGCCACGGAGCGGAGCACGCGCAGCATCTGATGATTGGCAGGCTGTGGGTGAGCCCCTCTCTATTCAGCGGGGCACTTTGTATCTAGGCGTTTTTCTGAGTTCCTCTTCAATGCCGAGTCCCTTTTAACTTGTTAAGTACGTGCCCAGGTCGTGCCAGCTTGCCACCCTGTGTGACTCGCGGGCAGGGCAGCGTGCTGGCAAGGCAGTGAGAGAACCCCTGGGGAAAGCAGCTCTCTTGGCCCCGGTTAGCAGCCCCTGCCCACGGTGTCCCAGCACAGTCCTGCGCCTCACAGTTGAGGTCAGCAGAAACCCACCGAGGGGGAGCCATCTGCCCAAGAGAGTCTTCTCTGCCAGGCACCAGCTGTTCCTGCCCCTGGTCCAGAGGCCTCCTCAGAGGCCTTTCTCACTGGGCCTGCTGTGGGCTGCGAGCGGACGGGTAACAAACAGACGCTGCCTTCAGAACAGCGAATCCTCCCTCGATCCTCCTGGACTCGCCAGAAGCGCGGGCCAGCGGGAAGAGGAACAGCAGCTTAGTAGGAAACGTCGGCTGTGACGGCGGGCTGGTGCCTGCAGAGAACGTGCGGACCCCTCGTCCTGCCGGTGCTGCTCACCCATTCTTGTGCCCCGCTATTTTGGGGCCCTTGTGTAGTGAATATTCATGTTCTCATCTCATCGCCCTCTGTAATCTAAAGTAGCCCATAGCAACCTTAGCCTTTGTAGACTAAACACAATTGGGAATTTTAAACTCTGTACGCTCCGTCACTCACGGCCTGAACCGCGGGCCGTGAGCAAACAGCCGGGGCTGGGAAAGAGCCCGTGGCAGTTCAGCGGCCAGTGCAAAGGCGGGAGGTGTGAAAAGAGAAGTAACGACATTGTGGTCAGTCAATATACAGGTGGGCAATTGTTACCTTTATCACGGCTCTCCATTAATTATTAGAATTATTCTTGTAGCTGTTGTGTAGCAAAGATAGGAGCTGACTTTAGCAAGAGTTCACACCCACCTACAAGGTTTGCTTTCTGATAAGTCTGCGTGCACAGTAATCTCATGTATTAATCATTCTCTTAAAGTGACCTGTTCATGTTTGTTGTTGCATTAGGCTGTCATGTAATTTACTGGCCGGGCATGTGTTTGTGTCCTGCGTATCCTCTGAGGTATTTGTTTCGAGCGGGCCCTCCACGCTGGCCGTATCTCGGCTTTGATGCCCCTCACCAGGAGACGGGCTGAATCTGATTTACTCTTGAAAGAGTGTTTCTCCTTTGGACTCTCTGGCTCTGGTCTATTTTTCTTCCAGAACCCCATTTAGTCTGTAATCTGTTTATTCTCTACCCTTGTCTTTTTTTCTCAAGACCTTTCTTTATTCTGGTAGGCTGCACAGTGCTACATTTCTCTGGTCTGGTTTGCACTAGAGAGTGAGCTGGTCTGCTCGGCACAGGCCAGAGTCGTGCTCACTTGGTCCTTCCCTTGCACAGGCCCAGAGAATAGCCCTGTGCTTTGTACCCAGCCCTTGGTGCCATCGTGCAGGGCCCAGCTGTCACCCGTGGGCATGAAACGGGAAGACAGGATGAGGGTTTGGGTTTTGACAGGCTGCCTTTACCAGTGCCCTCCCCAGCTGCCCTGTGTGCCCTGAGGGCACACCGATGTGCTGCCGGGGCTGGAGAGGTGCTCCCGAGGCAAACGGAACTCCTGTTCTTGGAAACTCAGCAGCGCCCAAGCACTGAGTGTTAGGCACTCGGGCACATGAAACTGTTGAAAACCCAGATATAACTCCCATGCTTGCTTTATCAGTTACTTTTATAGGGTACAATTTTCCTGCCAATTAAGAAAATAGTTCTTAATTGGCAGGAAAATTGTACCTACTCATTCATGTGCTGTAAAACAACTTCCAGGTATCAGGGAGGCATCTTAAATTGCCAGTGTCCCCCACGGGTCATGGCGTGGATGCCTGGGTTCTTCCAGCATCTAAGGCTGGAGCAAAGAAATGGCTTCCCAGCTGGAAGCAGAAAAGACAGCTGCCATTTTCTCCAAAACAATCATAATGTTGTAATTTAAATGTTCTTCAGACAGCTTTAGCTCCATTTCTCTGCTTGTGTTAAACCAGTACAGCTCTCACCATCCTTCTCAGTGAATTTCCAAATTAAAATAGAGTGTGGGACTGGATACCCATGTGAGCAGTGCTGTTTGTTTTAAAGAATTTTGGCAAAGGGGGAGAGGAAAACCAGTGAAGTAAAAAGTTTCAAGGGCCGAGCATCAGCCCTGTGTAAGGTAAAGGTTACAGACTGCACTGCAAGCAGAAGGCAGAGCTGGTTTTAAGCATCCCGTGGTCTTTGCTGTTAATGGGACTCTTCATTGCATCCTTGCTGGAAAGGCTGTTGGAAAGCACGGTAGTGCAGAGTCCACACCGTGTCCCACCTGTTCCCTCAGCTTTGGGGTAATTTTTTCCAGTATGAGAATGTGTAAGTTGTCTCTGCAGAGTAACTTGCTGCACGCCAGGCCGGTTCCCATGTAGCTCGCTCACAGCCACGTAAAGTAGCGCCAGCCTCGCGCCAGGCCGTGCCCAGCCCCCAGCACAGTTCAGCAGGATGTGATACACCCAGCAAGGCCATTAAAAAAGTCAGAGGAAAGCACCATGTCCTGAACCTTCGTGTTGTGTGTTGTGCCCAGAGTTATGACTCGAGCCCCGTTTGCCCTCCTCACCCCTCTGCTGGATTGGCCAGGACCACCCCCCTTCTGTTGTCACCTCTGCCTCCAGTTGCCGGTGTGATCACCGTGGGGTGGTGTAGCCTTTGCCAGCGGCAGCTGTTTAACGCATTGTACTTTAACTAGCATGTTTGCAGGGCTGTGTTTGCCCTCCCAGCGTGGTGTGAGATGCGTATCGGGGCCGGTCAGCTCAGCAGAGCATTGGGAAGGCTAATGAGTAGTTCAGTAGATATGAAGCAGATAATTTAATCCAAACAGCGGTGTGTCTTATTGCTTGGCTTTAACTAATTTTGTGATGGAAAGAGGTTGGGATTTCTCACCTTCTGAAGTTCTCTCTCCATACCGTGGAGAACTTAAAAGCGTGGAAAGACTTAAAAGCGAGAGAAACTTTAGTAAATGGGAGGACTTGTACCTGAGTTTAAAAAAACAGACCAAATCAGAAGTGGGTATCAGCCCTTCTCATAAAGAGGTCAGTTTTCATCGATGCTTTACAATTCTGTTCCATCTCAAAGATGTTGTGTTAGAAACATGTCAGTGGTAGAAAATGTGGGGACAATTAATAGATGGGAACACGTGGTCTTTGCGTAGGAGGCATTTCCACTCTGAAATACGGTAAATTTGAGCATCTGCATGAGGGTAGACATGGGATGCACAGATCTTCAGAATAGCCTTTCTGGTACTAAAAAGGATAACATAGCCTATTATTGCCCCGCTCTGAGCTGGTGGGTGTTGTCAGACTTCCACACCCCGCTGAGAAAGCAGAATCCCTACAGCCACACCAAAACGCAGCAGCAGCAGCGGGGCACGCGCACGGAAGGCAGAACTGCACGGGACAGGCTTTGAGGGTGGTACGTGCCGAAGGGGATCGTTCCCTGATAGAAAGTACATCCCATCCGCCTCAGTAACAAGGCCTGTCTGCTCTGACACGAGAGGAGAGCTCGCTCGGAGCAGCCATCCTGACCGGTAACGCCGGTTGAGGAGACATTGATACACACAGCATTGTTGGTTGTGATTCAAGTTAAGACACTGCTGACAGGTTGGGTTATGATGTCAGAAGACTTTTCACCCTGCACCAAGTGTTTTTGTAAAGGTGTCTGATGATCTTTGACACCACCTGTCACCAGCAGCACTGCAGGAATATTACCAATATGCCCAATGGTTTGTTTTCCCCGAGCAGTTGCCAGGTGACTCCTGTCCTTATGAACTCGGGTACCGGCAGCCCATCAGGCAGCCTGCTCCTTACCAGCAGGGGTAGTTAACAATTCCTCCCAGGGTTTGGTTACATTTTGACCATGTTGACAGTTACATTCATAATGTTGCTTTATCAGTACCTTTTGGAAGTTCACTCAGAAAACCCACTTTCAGTAACTGCTGGCTGGCTAAGAGAACAACAAAGAGTAACGGGCTGGTCTTGCTACTGGTTACTCAGCCAATGTGAGTGGGTAAGGTCCTGAATTTCAGCTTTGTTGCTGTTCTGAACAGGGTAGAAAAGTTGTTCCACATGGACCTCCTCTTTCTTCATTTGTATTTTTAAATATCTACAGTACAGTTGAGTGTTACAAAGTCAGTGACCACGCTGAATACTAAACTTTGGCAGCATATACAGTCTCAGCTGTAGCACCGTGTGTGTTAGTACTCCATCTACTTAGCTTCTGCGTTTAGGTGGTACCTGGAGGCCTTTCTCTTCATTTTCACACGGGCACTCGCTGCTCCTTCTCCAGAACAGTCTTCTGTACCTTGCACGAGATGGACTGAAAAACGACACTGTGCTGCAGAGTCACAGGACGGAGAGAGCCAGGTGTCCCCTTGCTCTGCCGCCGCCGGTCCTGATGGACAGGACTTGGCACCGCACGCACGGAGAGGTGTCGGTGCTCACCCCAGCGAGATCACCGCCTGCAGATTTCAACTTAGCATTATTGGGTGTGCAGTCCTTAAAACTATTTTATCAGATCTGCAGTTGTTTTTACCAAGTCTGTAATTGTTTATGCAATTTATAGATCAGGTAATCAGTTAAGTAGAATTATCAACAGAATTTAGAATGAGAACTGCGAGTTCCTGGCTTGCCTGGGATGGGCGTGTTGAAGGAGGCTGGAGGTGTCAGCAAAACAAAGCTCTTTTAATGCATGTGATAAGGTGATCATTTGCTTAATGGCTTGTTGAGCTGTGATCCCTTTTTGAGAGCACCCACAAAAGAAAACTGCTTATTCCAAAGTATCTGCTACCACTCTGGAGCATGGAGAAGGAGAGGAAATGCTTTTTTTTTTCCCCTGAGTGTATCTAGTTAGGATTTTTTATGGTGCCACTGTCAGAATTTCTGTGAGAGTAGGACGTGCATGAGCCAAAGATCCAGAGGGGTTAGGGCTGGGCTGTGGGAGGAAGCCTTACTCAGCCGAGTAAAGCGAGACAGCGCGCCCCGTGCCCTGGCCTGAAGGAAGGATGCCGCCTTGTAAAAACCGGAGCTTGCTCCGCTTTACCATGCTAAATGATTGCCTACAGATCATTCTGTCTGGATAACTTTTGCAGCATTTATTTTCATCCCTGTCCCAGCCGTTGGAAATTTGATTTGTCAGAGATATTTGTAAACTCCGGTAACTTCTTGACGGGGTGATCAGCACTAAAGACCTTGAAAAATTGGCAGAAGTTTTCACCCTGTAAAAACGTTCAGATCAATAAACCAAATGGATAAATAGCATTTTGCAGAATACTGGCTCTGGGATGAAATGCTCTAACACACAGCAGTCACAGATCATTCCAGGTACGCAGCGTGAAACCGTAAAAGCCATGCGGTTAACGCTGTAGAAGGCAGGACTGTAGGAAACGTGATTGATTCTTACACCTTATGTCTTAAGTAGTAGCTCCAGTTACATGGGGCTCCTGAGTAACTGTAGAGTTTACCAGGAAAAATCAGCCCTTAAACTGCAGACAAAGAGCTTCTACCATCAGTAGTATGACATCATCAAATATTTCAGACGCTCAGAAAGAAGCTGTACTTCTGTATGTCAGTGAAGCAGCAAATTGAATTCTCATAATATGTTTTGAAAATGAGTCTTGTTAGGTTTGATGAGGTGGAAAAGGTACTGAGATCACTGGTTTGTTCCAGTGCGTTCGGAAGGCTGTCCTTGGATGCGTGCCATGGCTAATCTTTCTAATGGCAGTGTCACTTGTAAACCCATTTGGCAGAAAGCTGCACGTCTCTGTTTCAGAGTATCACACCGAATAGGGTGGTAAATAAGTCTCTTTTCAAGCATGCAAACCCTTTTGTTACAGTACTAGAAGTTGTATTTCATCACACAGACCAGGAAAACCTCGGCATTTCCTTTATGAAGGTAGTGATGAGCAGAATAAAATGCAAACGTCCTTTTAAATACACCGCACGTACCTGTGTAGACAACACGCTGTCGTGCCGCTCAGCCTCACCCCAGCGGGATGGGGCGGAGAATCAAGAGTCAAAGAGAGAAAACTCCTGGGTTGAGACCAAGACAGTTTAACAGGCAGAGCCAAAGCTGCACACCCAAGCAAAGGAAACCCAGGAACCCATCCCCAGTTCCCTTGGCAGGCAGGTCTTCAGCCGTTCCCAGGGCAGCAGGGCTCCATCACTCCAGACATCCCCAGTGCTCCTCCTTCCCCCACTGTATATGCTCAGCATATTGTCATACAGCATGGAATATCCCTCTGGTCACTGGGGCCAGCCTCCCAGCCATGCCCTCTCTCGACTCCTTGTGACCCCCGAGCTGCTCACTGGTGGGGTGGGGAGCAGGCAGTGCCCTGACTCTCAGCACCGCTCAGCAGGGACTGACACCCCTGCGCTCCCAGCACTGCTTCCAGCAGATCCAAAACATGACCACACCAGCTTCTCTGGGGAAAATCGACTCCTTCCCAGCCAAAACCAGCACCAGTGTCATGGGCCTGTTGGCAAGGACAAGCTTCAGTTAATTCAAGAAGTGGAGCCTGTGCAGTGGCAGCCCCACTCTGGCTCCTTACCCGTGGCAGTTTGGAAAGTCTGAGAGACGGTGAGCTCTGCTGCATGACAAGCTGCCATCAGTGTTGTACCACAACAGACCTGTGGGAAAGGGACTGTTTCCAGGGAGTGAGGAGAGAGGACATGGAGAATGGCTTTAAACTACAAGAGGGGAGGTTGAGATGAAACATTAAGTGCAAATCCTTCGAAGAGAAGGGGGAGGCCCTGGCACAGGGTGCCCAGAGAAGCTGGGGCTGCCCCTGGATCTCTGGCAGGGTGTGGGGATAGGTTGGATGGGGCTTGGAACAGCCTGGGCTGCAGAGGGTGTCCCTGCCTATGGCAGGGGGCACTGGGGGGGCCTGAGGGCCCTGCCCACCCATACCAACTTGGGGTTGTGTGGGTCTGTGAACTAGTGAGAGTGTTTGGGTAAAATGAGGAAAACCTTGCCCTCCCTCCAGACAGTCAGACAGAGTTTGCCACCTTTCATACAAAGGTACAGATTCTTGTGTAGTCATTTTCCTTAAGCCATGTTCCTAGTCCCTTGGTTCTGAGGAAATCCCCTTGACAAGCCTGTTTTCTTGTCTTACCTTCCATCCTTACAGGTGGGGTTTGTGCACAGCTGCAGGGATCCCAGTGCCCTGCTAAATTATGCCTGGACAGCTCTCCTTCCCAGAGACAGTCCCAGGATCCTGGGAGGATCCTGCAGACAAATCCTGAGATGAACCTTTTTTTCCCCCCTAGGTTTCCATTTTCATCTTCTGCCTCTTCATTTTCCGAGTCGTAGCCCACAGCCTCCTCTGCACCTGGGTTGCAGAACTGACTTTCTTACACTGACACAGATGACCAGTCTGCTGTCTTTAAACACCCTCACCTCACAACATGCAAGGTACCAGCTGAGGGTTTGAAACTCTGTGTCCCCACACGTTAGCCTGAGGTAGGACTGTAGGCATGAGGAAAGATAAAGAGCACATGACAAAGTGGGGGAGAACAGACAGATAAGTAAGAATGAGAGGTCTCAAAGAGCTGCTTTTTGCCGGTTAAATTTCTTAAATAGTGTCACTTAGGCCAGAGGTTTCAGGCTGCCTCTGAAGCGCTGACGGCTGTACCTGTGCTTTGCCTGCAGCTATCCGTACAGCGAGGACTCTAGCCAGGGGAAGCAGTACATGAACACGAGATGTCCAGCCTGGTGCGACAGAATCCTGATGTCCCACTCAGCCAAGGAGCTCATCCTGAAGGTAGGTATGGACCTGCAGCCACCCCTCGGGTGTATCTTCAGCAGTGGTGGGTAGGGCTGGTGCACTCCTGCTTGTCCTTTCAGCTGCCTGCAGCTGAGGCTCACCAGGCTGGAGACAGCATGTTGTGGCGATCACTGTGTGTTAGGCCGCCAGCGCTCTCCCTGGATCTGTCCCAGCTGATCCACTGGCACTTCCCAAGGCACAGGCTTTCACAGACGCTTCTTGGGGTACCTGAGCTGCTGGCGGTGGCACAGCCATCCCTGCTGTGCTGCTTCTGTACTGGGATGTTTGTGAACCAGGCTGGCAAAATGTGCCTGCTTTATAGAAGAATAACAGGCAATAAAACCCTCCCTCAGACCCCACTGGTGGTCCAGCCCCCCATGCAGTAACACCAGCAACAGAGCTGCCCTGGCGCGGGGCTTGGCACAGCTGCAGACCAAACTACCTAGGAGTGGCTGCTGGCTGAGGAGGAGTGTGGTGGGAAGAAAAGCCTGTATGGCAACAGCCTGAGGTGCCCAATCTACAGTCATGGTTGGTTGGGTTCCCTGTGTGGCTGACGGTGAGAACTGGAGCTCCCAAGAAGGTCCTAGAACCGAGATGGGTCCCGTCTCCTTTCACTGCCTCCTGAATGAAGCCAGGGTGCTCCAGCTGGTAGGCCCCTAACTGTGGGGCAGGTAAGTGCCTGGATTCAGACAGCCCCTTGGAGCTTTAAAAACATGACTGCGCTGCGTTTTGGAACATTTTGGAGTTCCTCTCAGGACTGAAGCTTAGAGCAGTAAGGTAAACTCGGTGGGCTGCTTTAATCTGGCCAAGGTTCAATGACCTAAAAACAGTTCAGGAGCCCTCCAGCTTTCCTTTTTCCTCGTCTCCTCTCTCCTCTTCTTACTGTGCCCTGCTCTCCTCCCTTCCTTGGGAGCACTGGCCAAGTCAGCCAGTTACACATGGCAGCGCTTACCCGGGCTCTGCTCTCTCCTGTGTGCGTGTTCACGGCAGCCAGACCCGTCCTGTTTGCACTGGCTATCGGTTGTTCCCACAGGACCCAGAACCCGCCAGGACATCAGTGTCTGCTACCAGATCCCACCCTTGCCTTTCTGCTCCGAGCCCACCTCTCCTGCTGTGCTGTGACTCTGCAGCCCCGCAGCGCCGAGGTGGTCTCACTGAGCAGGTGCATGACTGTCTCACAGGCAACAGACTTACAAACCCCAAATCGCCCAGAGTCGTCTGTCTGTCTGTATTTTGTGTATAACTAACAGAGTTTAATGAGTTGCAGACGAGAGTATCTGAAAATTAATCCACACTCTACAGCCTTGTCGCAGGCTTTTACTTGTTTAAGTTAATCCAACCCTTGCTCTCCCAAAGTTTGTAAGCTTCTGTTCCTCTCTCTCATCAGAGTTATTTATCTCATGATTAGACTTTTTGCTTTGCAGTATATAGCTCACTGAAAGGCTGAGAATGTTTTTGCTGTAGCCACTCAAATTTGGGTTTGATGCACCTCCTCACACCTTTTAATGAGTAAGATGTGTCCCTGAGATGTCTTGAGGTTTCGACCAAAACTTCAGACGATGCACGTACTGCAGTATTTAATTAATGAAATGTGAAGCTAAGAGGAGTGCAGTCGCTACAGAACAGTAGTAACCTCTGAATCAAAGTTACTTGATCTTCATATGCATAAATATATGAAAAAGTGAGACTTTACCCAAAATAATCAAGATAATACTTGGTGCCTGTGGAATTCCTGAAGTACAAAGGATTAAAACCATGGAAGGAGTGGCCAATGAGGGAAGATTTTTTTTTTTAAGCTATGAATAAGGACATGGAAGCGTACACAAAGGCTTGAAGAGTGTAAACAGTACGGAGGGAAAGGAATTCTTTCAGGTTATCTCGGGGGTATAACTTGGATATAATGGGAAAGCAAAGTTAGAGCATTAAAGACATTTGTAACTGTGAGATTGCTTGACCCAATTCTTAGTCCTCAAGCAACAGAAACCCAGCCAGTTGGGCCACTCAGAGCTAACATTTAAAAACTGCGTATCGCTGTGCCTTGGCCGCTTTGCATTTGCCAGCGATGAGCGTTCGGGACATCCCCGAAGCGCGTCTGCAAAGCTCCAGCTGTCCGTGAGGCCCAGCTGCTGCGGGTGTTTACCCCGGTGAGCCTGTACCAGCAAAGGATCACCTTGTCCAGCTCAAAACCAAACTGTGATTCTGGCCCACAGAAGTTAATTAAAATACTCAAGAATGCTGAGCTGAGAGAGGAAAGGGCAAGCGACATTAAAAGTTTGTTGGTGTGTTTGTGGTGATACACAGTGAACAGTGTTTGCCTCACACTGGGAATTTATTCCACTGCAGACCTGCACTTTGAAGCTTTAGAAGGAACGGTGAAGACATTAAAAGCAAATTTTAATTAACTGATCGCACTGTAGCAAATCCTTAAAACAGAAATTTTTTCAAGAAAACAGAAATATTTTCAAGAATTTTTGGCTGTAACTAGCTACTGAAAATTCTTACACAGGTAATTATTCAGCTGTATTAATTTTTCTTATAGGCAAATAAAGAACTTCTTTTTCTATGACAGCAATTCTGTATTTCATTTTGAACAAGTATTGCAGCCTGTCTGCATTTCAATGCTGTGTACAGAAAGGACAGCAGAGACTGCCGCGCTGTACAGCGCACGCAGCCCCACAGTAGGCATTACAGATTGTACAGACATGGGCTGTAAACAGCTTCCATGCAACATCATCTATCATGCTATGGTCGGTTACCTCACCATCATGTTATTTTATGCTTCCTGAGCCCTAAAACACCAAAGGTTGCCCACTGCTAGAGAGCTGCGTTGATGCCTGATAGCATGAAGTAATGAATGCTCAGCCAAGTGTACATTGTTTCTGCTTGTGCACCGCTGTAATTTGTTTATCTGTCTAAAGATTATGCAGTTGAAAATCCACAATTTTATGCTGCCTTTGTAAATTATCAAGTCGCTTTTGATGAATGTATCCCCACTTCCGATGCTAGTGGCATTATGATCTTGAAATATTGGAAAGTGCTCATGCATACAATGCAGAAGGTTATGTTTTTATATTTTTGGCAGACAACCGTGCTATAAAGTAAATCTGACCTTAAGCTTCCTTACTGCATTAAAGATAATTCAGTTTTAACTTTATAGTCCTAAATGCTACTGTTTATATAAAGTTATTGCACAGTCAAACCTGACTGATTACAGATGAGAGTCTCGACTGTTTCATACAAAATAAGTAAGCACTGACGACTACTTTAAAGCACATCTGTGGTTGTGTTAGAGACCCGACTGTGCAGACTGCAGGTTTAATTAGCTTACAGGAAGCATTTTTGCATAATAAGAAATTGTCCTGCCTGGGAATGTATTCGTATGTATTCCCGAAGTGCTGTGCCAGAGAGTCAAACCAGAGTCTGAGAATCACGATCACTGCGAAGAGCAGGGGGACGAGTGCCTCTTATTATTCATTAGGCTACAAACGCCAAAGAAGTCACGGAAGAAAAAGAAAGCAATTCATAATGGAGACTGGAGGAATGTCATGTTCCATTGGCTGCTGATTATCCTAAAGTCACTTAATGCTTTTCTTCAGATGAAGAAATGTATCTCACAGAAATCGTTAGAGATTATACTCGTGGGCTGTAAAGAACTCGTTCATCTCTCTGAACTTTTGAAATCCCCCGTATGGTGAAGCCGAGCGCTGGTTTCAAGGCAGTGTGGAAGGAACAGCAAACATCCCGCCCAAGGCACTGAAAATCGCGCGGGGCTGCTCCAGAGGGCTGGCCACACACGCTGGCTGCACTCCCCTGGCAAAAGGCTGGAATGCAGCCGGGGCCGAGACATTCATTTTCTCTGCCTAGTGTCATTTGCTGAAACTTGTGGAGGTCCCTCAACCCTGAGTAGATGCGGTGGTTTCAGGAGTTCCTGACACGGACAAACGGCACAAATTACTGCGAGCAGCCCTGGCCATAGAGGGTCATCCTGCACGGTCTCTCTCTGGAGAGGCCAAGAAAGGATGTGTTACTGCCACTTCACTCAGAAACTGGCCCAAACTGTTTCTGTAAATTACCTCCATATTTCTTTCTGTTTCAGGTATCTGGAGAACACTTGATCTGACTAGTGTTTTACTGTGGTTTCTGTTTTCTTTTGTTTTTTAACTAGTCAGAAAACGATGAGAAGATAGTAATATATGATCACATTGGGCCAAATGTCTGCATGGGGGATCACAAGGTAATTAATTAAAGGTTTTAATATTGTATCTTCTAAGTGTTTTTTATTGAGCAGGAGAATGCATGCACTGCTTGTTGTTAGTTTATATTTAAGCCAAGTATACGTCTGTCCTGTTTCCAACTGAAAGTCTCGGAGGCACCAGCCAGTGTATCAGATCCTCGCATGAAAGCACAGAAAGACCAGGGCGGTGATGTGCACTGGCGTGAAATCATAGTGCAGTTCCAGAGGACGAGCAGCAGCTGCCTCGGCACTTAGGACCATTCTTGTGAAACAAAAGTGTTTTCAGTGGCTTGTCAAAATTACTTCCAAAACACAGTTTCCATTAATTTGGCGCCTGGCTGCATATGAGTAAAACAATATGTCGGCGGTTCCATATTTTAATAACAAGTGAGAAAAAGGCTACAGAATTGCATAAACACCGTGAATTCATGGTAATGAATTTCATAACCATGAAATTTCATGAATAATGCTCTCTGCTGAAGATACTGCATAGAAAACTAACTTAGAAATACAGCAGAACTGAGTATTTGCTTTCCCTAAAGAAAGCCTTTTGAGCAATAGGGGGTGACCTCGGAAAGCCTATATAAAAACTGTAAAACCTGCCTAAATAGTCAATTAGAAACTTGCAAAAGCTTGTAACCTGTACACCAGTGGTAATGTATCGGTCCTAGTGACAGTGCTAAGACTCCTGAATGATAATCCAGTGATGAGTAATATGATAATGAGCAAACGTATGCATACATGTACGTCTAAGTTCAGGAACACATAGGTCACCGATACTCTCGTTCACGGTCGGAGTGTGGCCGAGCATTAGAGTTTTTCTAACGAAGAATGCACGTAAGGTGTTTGATCCAGAATCATCAATCTAGCCAGATTTTAAGAGGCAGGAGTTCATAAAGTCCCGCAGTGAAACGAAAGCTCGCTGTGCCGCAGCTGCAGGACAGGCAGGTCGGCAGCAGTAATTTCTGCTTCCTTTGTCACCAGCGCACCTCACATGCATTCTGTAGCATGGCACTTCCAGGGGCGCCGATTCTGTGGTGGGAGGGAGTTGTGAGGGGCCCGTCCTCCTCACAGAAATGGGAGGCAGTTTACCCCTAGTTTCAGTGGGAGCAGAGGTCACAGGGAGATGGTGTGCTTGTCTCGTGCATTTTGCAGTTAGACTATAAAATGAAAAAAAAAATTGCAACATTACGTTTCCAGTCATAGAGGAATGTTTGTTGCATTTGCTACTGACTGTAAAAAAAATGTGTTTGTATTTCAAATGTGTAACTTCTATTTTTCCCTAACTTGCTGCAGCCTGTGTTCCTGTCCTTTCGAATAGCTGCTGGGGCAGGTAAACCTATTGCAAATGTGCACAAGTGTTGTGTCGTGCAGTGATGTGGTGGTAAATATCATTTTTTTCCCTTTACGTCTGTATTTTCTACATCATTTCCCCTGTGTTTATTTTTCTTTTAAAAAAATGCCAATTCTGCAACAGGAAAAAGATGCCTGCGAAACGAGAAGATTTTCCGTGAAACCACACTGTAGCAGCGGGGAAGGAGCGCGCAGTATGCCGAAACACGTAATCGCAACAACTCTCTGGGGCAGTCAAGCCCCGAGTGCCACATTTGTAGACTGCTGATCGTACACTATGCTTCAGCATCTGGACTCTGTTCGAGAAAAGCCTCACATACCTCACTGTCTTGTATGTTCATGTGACATCAAGTAGAAACGTGGAATTATTTTTTATATATATGTCACAGTTCTGTTGCCAAAACTCTAAATAGACAGCAGAGATGTTATGTATTTTAGATTTCACAACTTTCAACTTTTAATACGTGTTTGTCCATGTGGAAGAGCTATTTCAGCATCTTGCAGACTTTTAAAGATGTCATGCCCAACATCTGTCTTTCTTTACCACTTCGGGGTTTTGTACATTGGATTGTATAGATAGAGCCATCGATGGTTTTAAATGGTGTTTTCTTTGTCGACCAAGGCATATGCTTTGTGTTTTAGTTTTAGCATTTTGTTTTTTCATTTTTATAATTTTTTTTCTCATGTTATTTACTGCCATGTTACATGGTTTTTGAATCACACAGCAGCTGCTTTCTATACATACATATATATGTGTGTATATATGTATGTATGTGTATATATACACAGATATATAAATAATTTATAAACCTGACCAAAACTTATGCTAAATATACTTTCCGATATGAATGCTTGAGAGTGCCATATCTGCAGTTAGTGTTGGAGTCTTAGCGGGTTTAGTTCAGTGTACATCAACAGCCAACATTTATATAATAAATAATATATAGCAGTGCCATCCTGGATACAGATATATAGCATACTATATAGCACATATATTAGTAGTTTCACTTTGTTACTCCTATAATCCCTTCTTTCTATGTAATATTAAGGATTGAATGTGAAGTTCTTAGCTAGGTTTGGGTGTAACTTTCCAGAATTTTGTAAACTGGTTTTGTCCGTCTTTTGTTACTGTTTTATGGTGCCAAGTATTCTATATTGAAAAAATAACAACATGGGAGAAGAAAATAATAGTCTGCTTCAGGTAGCAACCGCATTGGACACAGACTGTATTTATACAGCATTAAAACAGACTGTAAATTTTCCCGGTGAGCAGCTCAGCGCAGCCGACAATATAACCTTGTTACGGACATTTCTCTCCCACCACTAAATACAACATTAAAAGGTGATTAGGGAGTCTGTTGATGAAACACAAATGTATGTTTTATTGATTTAATTTAGAACACTACAGAGTTCACGGACTGTGTGATGGCATTAGATTGATGCTTGATTTCGGTATAAATCACTACCATTGAGAATTATTTGATGTCCGCTTGCAGAATGTTTTCCCAGCAGTGCGGTCTGGGCTGAAGTGCCCAAAGGGTGTCTGCAGCTCCGTATCGTTACTGTGCCACGTCGCATTATAACCACACAGTAAATCTATTTAAGCGAACTCATGATGACTTTGAAGGCCTTTAGAGATGAGTGCTCTGGTTCTCAAGCAATAAAATCTGATCATGGCGAACGCGGCTGTGTCCGTCCCGTTCATCCGGGCGCCGGGGACTGCGGGGAAGTCACTGTCACAGCCCCACTGCTGCGTTACCGTCACTCTCCCGCCGGTTAACGGGCTCTGCCTGCGGCCATCGCGTACCGGCCCGCAGCTCGGCGCGACGCGGACGGCGCACACCGCGGCCAGGGGCGCCGCAGGTTTCCCTCCGGGTGCGGCTGCACGGGCAG
>VXBZ01002533.1:166927-230186 GCA_013399135.1 Heliornis fulica | reverse complement strand
TCTGACAAGAAACTCTCTACAAGTGGCACCTTTATGTCAGAATCAAGAATAAATAAATCGGTCACACTGTTTTCCGGTATTATTATGTATCTGTATTTTGCTTTATTGCAATCAAAGGGAAACATACTTCGGGTGATTTGGCATTCTATGGTTGTGTTTGGTGTTCTCTGCTGCCCTTGAGGCTTGGTTGTAATGTAGATCTCACAAGAACCATGGCAAATGGGATAGAAGTATTGATAGTCAGATATTATTTTAACTCTCATGTCCAAACTGACTTGCTCAGTTGGTTTATGTGCACACTAACTTTTGTTAGGAAGTATTTGCAGTGTACTGTGATGACTCTTGTTTGAGTTGTTCTTCTTCTTTGTTTCCTTCAAAGGCAGGCTTTCTGGGAATCTAGGACTCTCTGATGAAGTTACACGTAAAATCTATTGCGACAACTGTTACCAAGTGTAAGCGTAAACTTCCTTGTGGATGCTGGTCACATTTTCACAGCCTGGGGTCCCCAAACATGGGAATCACTATTGGCTAGAGCCTCCAGTGCACCAACTGCCTCATGTGTCTGCTTTTTTCCCAAGGTAATATAACAAACATTTATAATTTGTCACTGAAAAAACATCTCATTAAAATACTTCTCAGTGGTAGGAAATGGATCCCACAATTACCAATGTTGCATTTAGTATTTCATACTCAAAATATCTGAGTATATAGCAGCTTGTTCCATCACCACTGTGAGTGAGGATGGAGTTCCCATTCTGATTCAGCCTCCATCCTCCTGATCTGTATCAGGTTTCATTTGTGCCATTAGCAATTTAAAACCTCCTGTTGTTCCCAGCCATGGCTCATTATTGTCCACTATATTGAAGCAGTTACTGAGTACCAACTATATTTAGTTTCCTAGCCCTCACACAAAATGGGGCACAAACACTAATCAAAGCTCCAGAGTATTCAGCAGGTAAGTTTCCAGTCAAAGAAAAAAATCTATCCTTTTACATCATTGTAAGTGGCTCATAATTTATGTCAAGGGAGAAGTGATAGGAGCACCAGGCAGCAATTTCCTTCCAGTGGTCCATGCAAAGGGAAGACACATTATTTGTTTAGTGGTCTAGTGACAGGTGCTGGTGCCTCACTTACAATCCCTACAAAAGCCAATAAACCAGAAAGGGTTTGTGGAGACCTATAAAACAGGAGACTGTGTTTTCAAATCTTCAATGTGATTTTACACTTTTTAATCATTGGAATCAACTATATTAGGTTATTCACTATTTTTTATTCTTTTTTAATTCTTTATTTTTTTAACCCCGGCAACACGTAATATATTCTGGGTAAGTAAATTTATCCTTTAACTTTGTCAAAGAAGAAAGGAGGTTCACTTTGCTAAGAAAATGCTTTTCCAATACCTTTTGTTTTGCTCTTGCTTTGCTGTTTAGCTTTACTGCTGAAGACATCTACTAAGGCAATTGTTTGTTTGTTTTGTTTTTTTTTTAATTTACCAGTAGAGGGCGGTTTTGCAAGTGTAAAGGTTCAATATTTTTTCCACATGAGCTCTCCACATTGTTCTTGCAGACTGTATTGTGTATAGATTGTTCTTTCAAATCTAGCACTCTAGACATTTTGATTTAATTCTGTAGTCCTACAACTTTCCGGTAGTTTTCATTACTAGTAGTTTCTTCAGCATCATTGTTAATTAGAGTTGGAGTCCAGGATGAGCTTTGTAAACTATTGTTATTGTTTTAAACTGTTGCTGGTCAAAAAGATGTAACTAAAGAAGAAAATTACATTTTAAAATAGATGGAGATCTGCATTAGGTAAACAAAGCAGATTATTTAAAAAAATACTGATTTTGCTTCCAACACTAGGAATAGATTTGTTTAAAAAAATGTGAAAGTTTAAAAGTTGCATTTTTCTGAAGTAAATCAGAAAACCAGGAATCTTGAGTTCTGAGTCTGAAAAAAATACTCTTTCCTCCGTCTATTAAAACTAACTGCTTTAAGTTCCTGTTCAGACAAACAGTGATGGGAAGGAATGGCTGGATTTTTCCTTGATCATTTTGACCAGACATTTCTTCTTATTGACTGAAGTACCATCTCAAATGAAAAGTTGGGGTTCTTAGTGATGAAAATTTTTTACAATGGAAAAATGCTCTCATTGTATATTTCTCTTTAGATATTGGTCTTTGTTGTCACCTGGATAGAGGGACAGACTCTTTGCCCTTTTCTACTCTTAGCCTTGGTGACAGGAAAAGTCCCCAGCTTTAATATACTTCTTGAACCACCTCCGTGAGCAACAGTCTCTATGACAACCGCCACTTAGTGGCCTCAGTGAAAGACCTGAGCCTGGAGGTGAGGAGCAGAGGTGATGTGGTCAGGTGGGAGGCAAACTTTAGTCTTCTCCCACGTGTACCTGCTCCAATGAGTGGGCAATTAGGGAGAGTAATTTTCCTGACTTTATCGCTAGTTCCCTCTTTATCATTCTTCATCATGCCACAATGCTAATGAAATAGAAACTTCAGCCTTTGGGAGTGTAATAGCATTTGTTCACTAAAGCTTTGGCTTTTTGGATCTGAGAGAGCAGGTCACATCCCTCCTTCATGCTTAGCAACATTTTCTGAAGGAGTTGTGTGTATGGGTTTGCTTTAGCATGACATCAGTAATACAGGAATAACAGTATGCAACTTCTGCATTACTTTTACATTCCTTAGTCTTTCTCAGATCAGCAGTTTGTTGGCTGACCTTTTTGTTTCTCTCTTGTTTAGCCTCATTAACCTTTGAGGAGTGAGTTGGATGGGACAGCAGGCAATCAAAAATAGAGAAGCTGAGAAGGTCACTGTAATGTGGTGTGAAGCTGGTCTTCACAGAATAAAAGAGCGTGCATTTCCTTTCCTCATTATCACACTCGTCTATTCAGTATTTCTTAGGGGAGGAAGCCCAACACGTTAGGTATGTTGTGCTGGTCCCTCAGGAACACTATCCATCTCCTGAGCACATAGGGCCTTGCTTGTGCACTGACTTTCTGTCTTGATATCCATGTGCTCATCAGATGTCTTCCCCATATCTTTGTACCAGCGAGAAGGTATTTGGGCACAAAGTCCAGAAAGTAACCATGCTTTGCCCTGATAGACCCTCCACTCTGGTAAATATTGGGAACCAGGGACATGCAGTATTGCATGTAACACTGGAAACATGTCTAGTCAATTTTTTTCCCTTACAGAATAAAGAATTATCAATTTACATTTTGCAGCACTCCCTAAAGGGTTCTTATGGGGATCAGGACCCTTTACAAAGGTGGACAAGTGACCTTGTCTCCAGTAGTCTGACAAGTTTCCTATTGTTAGGTTTTTGAAATTCGGATCATTCTAGGGGTTCAGTTTAGTTTAATTTGGGGACTCTGTGATTTTATTGTGGGAAAACTGTCAAACTACAGCAAAATCAGGAGGTACTTTGATCAAATATTTTACATAAATATGGAGGGAAGGACAAACTTGTATGTAAGAGGAAAATCATGAGCAAAATAATGAGAAATTAATGTGTGAGAGGAGAATAGAGATTTGACAGTTATTTTGGTCCTTTTTGTGCTTCATTAATGGCACTGCACATCTCCTATGTGGTGAATTTCTGGGTAACACTGGAGTGCACAGCTAGTATCATCACAGTTGTAACACCAAAGTCGGGCAGGTTGAGTGAATCAGAAATAACTGAACACAAAGTGGGGAAGATGCAGAAGTTGCTGTGCTGTGACTTTACGTATCTGGTTGGTTTTAAGACTTGTAGGCAGAATTTTAAGACTGAACACTAAACCAAAACTAAACCAAGCCAACTAATCCCACTAATGTATTCATTGTTGATAACTATTGCAACAGACCTGCTTTTTCAAAGTGGAGAGACTGATTTTAAAAATGTAGGTTTTGTGAAAAATACCAGCCTGATAGTTCAAGATGAGCTTGACAAGAGAAAAACGTTGTATCACTTGTGGATACTCCTCTTTCAAAGATCATACTTTTTAGAATGAAAAGTAAAAAAAAAAAAAAGTAAAAAAATTATTTTTGTGCCTGTTTAACTTCTTTAGTAGCAAAAAAGACCTTTAATTTTACTAGCACAGCTTGCTTTCTAGGGCAGGGGCAAACTTGGCAAATGACAGTGACAGTGGAAGTCACTGGTGTCCTCTTTATTCCCTGCACTTTGCTATGTGTTCCACAGTTCATCTGATAGAAGGAGCTGTATGGACATTTCCCAGTACACACCAAGCAAAGGCTGCTTAAAGTAGACTGGGATTGGTGGGGAGAGCCACCTCCATGCAGAGAGATGAAGACAGCTGCACTCATCCAGCTGTCAGTGACAAGCATCTGAGGATCATAATGTCTTCATTACATAACTAGATCTGGAAAGGATACTGTAACCGTTGAAGTAACAGGGTTCTTTTAAGAGGATTCCAATTCACAAACACCAGTCCACATCACATCAGCAATTATAATATAACTTTTATAGGTTTAAACCTTGCTAAGCTGTTGTCCAGCGTATAGCAGTGCTAAGAGGAAGCTTTACTAAGCTGTGTTCAAACATATGGCAGTTGTAAGAGAGAAAGTCTTGCTACACTGTTTTAAGGAATATAATAGGTGTTAATAGAGTCTTACCAAGTCTGGGATCTTTGCAACACCACCGAGCAGCAGGATGAGAAGCGTCCACATCAGAGAGGCGAAGGGAGGCAGTGTTTTCAGGCAGCTTTCAGGGACACTTGATGTCTGTCTCCTTGTGCCACTGAGGCAGCCTCCTTACATCCTGCACCAGGCCCAAGCCTGGGTCGCTGCTCTTGGGGCCAACATGTACAGCAGGCCTTGCTGGACTCGTGAGCCTGATGGGCTAACAGCAGGTGACGTACCACCCTGAGTGACTAGCAGCGGCTCTCCATTACACTATAACAATGTTATGGTTTCCCCCACACATGAAGGTTCAGTTCTCATAAGAATGTTGTGCTTTCCTTCTCACATGGAGATCGGTTCTCATGGAAACAGTTTTAAAGTTCTTTCTCCCTGGTCACTAGACAAGGTGATGTGGCTGGTGTTTGTCCAGTGTGTCCGACTTGGACCATCCTCTATTATCCCTTACACAGATAGCTGTCCTGGCCTTAGGCAACAATTAAATGAGTGTAAAAAAGACCCTGAAATCTCATATTTACTCAAAGTATAGAACTATGTGAAGAATTTACAGCAGCTTGAACTAATGGATAGTCAATAATTTATTATGTTTAACTCACACAAATGAATCATCTAACATTACTCATCAATGGTTGTTCCTGGGCATGTCTTTTAAGCATCCACACAATACCTAACTTTAAGTACACCTAGAGTAGATGTAGTCCAGTCTCATTTAAGAGGTCTAGAAGCCAATTTACCATATCCCAGTGTGACTGATAAAGTGAACAATAATTAGGAATGCATTTTGCAGAACTGTTTTAGTAATAAAAAGCAGGCAAATTGCACTTAATTACTATTAAGCATTTTGTTTCAGAAAAAAAATTTGTCTTGTGTTTGTTTAAAACAGACACCTAAAAATCATATGGATTTCTTATTACCATGTGAAGTCTGGTACCTATGATAGAGTAACTGCAATCTTGGGTGAGATCCAGCAGCTTCCTGAAGTTATAAAATGTTTTAAAATATAGCAAAAGGTAAGCCAAGTATACATTCACATGCAGGGAATCATGATTTTTTAAACCTTTTTAAAATGTCTTTTTTTTTTTTTTTTGTAATGAAGATGTAAAAAATCCCTAACAAAAATGAGAATTTTTTTTTGTGATTTATATATTAAAAGTGGAAACGTATTGTTGTTTGTATAAATAATACTGAGCTTGTATAAAGCTTGCAGTTCAAAACACATAATGCTGTGTGGGTACAGGAAGCTGTATTATTCATCCAGTGAGAGATAATCTGTGACACGGCTGTTCAGCTATCTCACTGGGACATTTTCTCTGACATCTGTGACACAGCTTCCAAGTATAAGATAAGCAGGATTTGGGCTCTGAAGTTTTGCTCTGACTATTATATTGTACATCACTTTATCTTGCATTCACTTTTTATAGAGAATTATAAGACAGGGTAGAGGTGGACTATAGCAGTGTCCATCCGGTGTCTGAGAACTCAGCGGTATTACTCGTGTCCTTTGAGTTAAGCACATGCTTTACCAGATCCAGGGTAGAAATTGTGAGCCTCTCAAAATGAAACAACATCATACTGAACTGAAAATCCTCTTTTATTTCTTTCTTTAAAAAAAGAAATCCCTACAACTCTAATAAAAAAAAATATTAAAACCCCATAGAAATATAAAAAAAATTTAAAGCCAAGCAAGTCTGAGCTTTAAGGAACCAGTTGTCTTTGTATAGAGTGTGTGATATAGTACCACTGAGACTGAAACAGATTGTCAAATGGAAGATGAAGCGAGCACGAGCTACTGAGCCCTTGCAACAGCTCTGTCATAACTGATGGCAGCATCTGAACTCTCAGTGCTAAAATAAGTGTGTTAGTAAGGAGATGATGCAAGCAAAATTAGCAGTTTCTGCTCCTCATGAGCATACAGTGATGTAACTGTCTGGTAACCGAGCAAAAGAAAATAGTGGGGTTTGTTGCTTCATTTTCTAGTTTCTGTTTATATGTATATGGCACATCTGAGAGAGCTCTAACCCCTATAAAGTAACAGAGCACCTTCCTCCAAACTGAAGGAAGAGAACCAGAAAAGCTTGTTCTATCTACATTCCCCACTTTGCTAAATGGAGAAGATTTGAGTGGTAAAGATAATACTTGTGTGTCACTTGCTTAATAGTTTCTCTCTTCCATTTGGATTTATCATCTAGGGATGATATCCTATGCCTTCACTTGTAACCCTTTTGTGCTCCCTGGACTTGAATGATTTGCCAATTTGAAACTTTCACAATCCAAATCAGGAAACACTTGCCTGTGGCAGACCGAACCAAAAATGTGACTGCGTCCATCTCTGTGTCTGGGCCACACTACAGAAATGATGGTGTCTGTCCTTATTAGATCTGCTGGTATGCTTATGCCTTGAACGTAGAAGGACACTGTGGATGCTTGCACACACTATGCTGAAATGTGTTTTGGGAAATAACAAAACAGTGTTAAGAAAGTCAAAGCCCATGTTTCTTGGGCTCAACCAGACCTGTAAAAACACATGGTTTGTGAATGGCAGCACTGTTTCCATACACCACAAAGGAACATGCCACAAGGCATGTTTCAAACAGCTTTGTGAAGCTGCTCAGACTTTCCTGCCTTTTTGAGCTCTTCCCACTGTGAAGACAAAAGTGTCTATGGTCTATGGAGCAGTCCATGCCAGCAGAAGAACGCAAAAGGCAAAAATGATGCCACCTTCTGTAGGACAAAGAGATGTGACATTCATTTACTAATGGACAGAGATTAAGAGGTACTCTGATCTCCAAAGCTGAAAAATAAAAGAGAAAAATTAGAAAAGCTGAATAATACTGTTATTCAGCATTGTTTGAGGTCATGTTAGACTGCATCATAAGATCCCTTCAGAGGAAGGAGAACAGAGCCAAGAAGGCTGCATGGGACATTAAATTAAGCAGTTGAAAATTTTTTTTTAAATGGCTCTGGCATTAGTTTGGAGGAAAAAAAAACCACACCCAAACTATAAAATATCTATGTATTCTCTAGCAGTAGATTTACTACACTATCTGGATTTTAATTACTTATTTTCAAGGCATATTTTTCACTAGAGGAAGTGGTCTTTCTCCATTTCTCTGTTCATCACAGACTTACAGCTCAATACCTGCCTTGCATGGTCAACCAACGTATGCACTGTCTTCTCACACAATATTCAGTGTTATGTCTGCCATTAGTTTTGTCTCCTTTCTTCTCTCTGTATCTCCTTTGCTCCCTTAGAGAATACATTTGGATCTTGGGTTGTTTCATACACACTACCACTCCTTTCAAGTATCCCTGAGCTAAGTCTGTGCATCTTCTGTGCAACATGCTTAGACCATCTTATTTCAGGATTCATCTCTGAAAATTGACTCAGGCAAAGAAATATTCTCTGTTCTTTTTAATTTAAAATAATTGAATAAACAACATAAAAATAAATTATTTCAAAGCTTTGAGACTCAGGTCAGCATATTCTAATTGGCCTTATTTGAATAATTTTATTTGTAGGGAGAGCATTACAATGATGGGACTTTTATATTTGATAGCCAGCACTGGGAGACAGATAATCAGTGGCTGATCATTTCCTACCCTGCTCAGACAAGAACACTTACTCTTTATTTTCACATTAAAGCAAGCAGCAATAATAAAAACTTCATATTGAGAAATTGTTTTCCTTTTTAGAAGCTCAGGGCAAGATGCATATTCAACCAGCTGAACTGATGCCTGTCTTTGCAAAAGTCTCTTCATCCCACCTAGCTTGAGGCATCTAATTAAAGGGAGCCATTTTTCTTTGTCTCCTAAAGAAATCACTGGGGACAATATAAGGGGATCTTAACTTCTCTCTGAAGGAGCCTACTTGTCCTGTGACTTCACATAGACTACTTTCCTTACTAGGATGTCTAAAGTGAACATCCCCTTGAGTGATTTAAATCAGATCTGGTATGCATAAGGTAGCAAATGCTGCCAAATGAGGTGGCAACAGGATGCTATATTGTGAAACAGTGAGCTTTTCAAAGTCACCAAACATTATATTTTGCTAGGCTAACCTAAAAAAAAAACAGTAGGGGAACTGTCTCACCTTGTGCTATTTTTTTATACGGTTCTCCAATTTCTGAGAGTACTAGATCTTTGAGAACAGATTGACGATAGTGCTCCCTGAATAACAGGTCAAAGATAGGACTTCACAACAGTTTTCTGAAAAATTAGGGTGTGGAAAAAAGAAAGATCCTCAGAAATACTTCCTTCATCTTTTGACATCATTAATGCATGCTGAATTCCCTTTAATTCCTAGGTCAGATAAATCTGAATTTTTTCTTTCATTTATAACCACAATTTTCCAGTCCACATTTTTCATGCGTTATCTCTTTTATCAGAGGACTACTTTCACTGAGGCTCACAGCTAAGGATCAATATGGTTAGGAACAAGGAAAGGTTGAAGAGGTAGTTCCCATATACACTGTCCCAGCTTTCAGCAACTCACAGCTCAGACATTAATCTAGTTGTCATTATTTTGTGTCTAGTAGCTCTCAACTGAATTCTGTTCAATCAAGGGGTCTCGTCACTTCTGAAATCAAGTAAATGTGAGTATTTTCAGTATCTTAGGACAATGAATTGCACAGTTTATCTCTTATTTATGTGTATAAAATATTCTATTTTTTTTTATTCAGAATTGCCAGGTTACTTGCATTTGATGTCTCTTTTTTTTTTTTTAATGAGAAATGATGAATTACTGTTTCTTATTTCCCTTCAGTCATAATTTTATAAAGATTTATTGTGTTTCCCAACAAAAAAATATTTTCTCAGCTTCAGAGCCCAAATCTACTGTGTTGGCTTTTCTATGCAAGCTATTTTATCCTTCTGTTGCCTTTTTATGCAGCTATTCTAGTTTTACCGTAACCTTTTAGTGACAGAAGCAGAACACCCATTTAAGATGTACTGTGGATATATTCTCTGGATATTTTTTGCTATCCTCAATATTCTTTTCCTAAAAATAATTAACATCATATTTGCTTTTGTGAAAGTATCATATTTATCCTATTAAAAAATCCCTAATACTTTTTCCACGGGGGTTAATAGCTATCCCAGTGTGTGTGTATGCATACAGTAAGATTTTTACTCTGTGAGAATTATCTCAGCTTTATCAGTAATTTACCTTCCGGTGGATTGCTCAGTGACTTACTTCCAGCATGTCCTTCCTCAGTCATTTGCTTCTGGCTTTTTTATTCACTGTCCTGAATTTATAATCATGAGAAGATATTGTCATCTTACTTCTATTACATTCTACAAATTTATGAAACCTTGCCACAGTTTACTATTTATGAGCATGTTGAAAAGTATCAGATGCAGCTAAGATTCTTCTGGCATGAAAATGGGTCTCTCGCTCACCTTCTGAATTTATTGTGATGCTGCTTCCTATTTTGCAGGAAAAGCCCTAGGGATGCTGGTGGACGAGAAATTGTGTATGGGTCAACAACGTACCCTTGCAGAAAAGATGACCTGGGAAGAATGGAAGAATGTTGCCAGCAAGAAAAACGTTAGGAAGAATGTTGCCTGCAGGTTGAGGCAAGTGATCCTTCCCTTCTGCTCAGACCTGGCGGGGCACACATGGAGTGCTGTGTCCATTGCTGGGCTCCCCAGGACAAGCAAGAGGTGGACACACTGGAGTGCATGTAAGAAAAGTAAAACCCTTACTGTGAGGGTAATTAAACAAGGAACAAGTGTCCCAGAGAGGTGTGGAGTCTCCATCCTTGGAGACATTCAGAACTTTACTGTGCATTGCAACTGGCCTCTGTGTCCTGCTTTGAGCAGAAGGTCAGATTATCTCTGGAAAATCTCCAGAGATTCTCTCCAACCTTAGTGACTGTGTGTTTCCATGTTTCTGTGGTTGTTATAGCTTCTACCAGGTTCCCCTATGCAGATGTCAGAACCAGAAACAGGTGTTGATAGTTTATTACCAGAGCCTTTCAAAAACAGATTGCTTTTTTGCTATGTTTCATTCACATGTACAAATACAATTTAAGGAATATAGTTTAGCAACACAAAATGATATTAAAGTTTTATTTTTCAATTTTTCAGATTTTTTTTCCTGATATTAGAATTCTGTCTTTTCATTTTCTCTGTTTTTCTAAAGCTTCTACTGACAATTCTTTCAGACAGAGTCTTCAGTCTATTACAAGTGAAGAAAGTTTCAGTCATGAGAACATTTCTAATATCTCTACAGTAACTACAGGTATAAATTATCTGAAGACTTCTTTTCTTTAAAAACTTCTATTATACTTTCATTTTCTAGCCCCACAAACTGTTCTTCTTCAATTTGGTAATACTTAAAACACATTTATTATTAGCCCCTTATATCATTATCAGTGTTCAATTAGGTACTGCAGTCCACATTTTTTTACAGTGTACAACAGCCATTCATGGTATTTATTCATAATTGGAAAAAATTATCTTTATCCAAAACTGGTTTAGGGATATGAAAAAGTTGTACCATTTTTTCCCATCTCTACAGTGTAGATAATGACTTTGACCCCATCAGGACCTCTTCGAGTAATAGATAACCAGAATGATGTGTATGCCTGGAGAAGACTATGTGGGGTCAAGAAGTTCAATCTCCAAAAGGTCTTTAGGGGATAAGGCTAAAGATTTTTAAGGACATCGCTAGACAGCAGTGCAGTGATATTGAATTTTAATGAATTCAGCTACATCTGTTGGATGGTCCCTGTTCTAGCTTATAGCTATGAATTATGGTCTAAGTAATGTTTGCCTTATCTTCTTTAGGTCATTTAGGACTTCTTTGTGCACACTATTATTTTTAGTAGCTGGGGAATGTCACTTCATCAGAGTTCTCGTTCTTTGAATAATACCTTTTCTTTTTATATGCAAACATGTTGGCTTGTGGATATGCTTTTTAGCATAACTGGATGTATTTATATGTATATATTATAAGCACTGCTTATTGGAACCATTATGATATGCATATATCAAAATTGAACACCCTCAATCAATATTTCATTAAGAAACTGAATTCTTAAATTTTCTAAAATGTGCTTTCCCTTCAATACAGTGACCAGGAAAGGAGTAAGAAAAAGCACTTGTACAAATGGAGTGCAAAATTACCTGGATGGAGAATTTTTGGCACTTGTAAATTAATTTATGTAAGTACCGAATAAAGATACGGTCTACTAGAAGAATATTTGCAGAACAGATATAGTGACTTCGGGTAGTGTTTGCCAGAAGTTCATTTGTTTATAAACATTGCTCTATTTTTTTCATTAGTTCAAAGATGGGGATGTTAATTCCTGGGGGATATTATCTGATTCAAATGAGCATATCTTGTATAATTTATTTAGTTTCATGTGGAATATTGATAATATACTACATGAATTCAGGCTGATTGCTTGTTTTACTGCTCACAAGATAAATATGCTACTGTGAAAGGATTCTGATCTCCAAGACGTAGAAGATTTTGTTCTCCAAGTAGCTCCATATGCTATCTAAAATCCAGGCTAGGGAAAAAGGACTGTTTGGAAAATATGTTCAGTCATATAAGCTACTAAACAACACCCCCATGTCTGTCTGTCCCAGGACAACTGTAGGTTGTCACTGCCAACTACTGCCAATCTTTGCCACAGAAGAATTTACAGATCAATGGCCAGATGTAGCTCCACCTTTTTGTCAGAGAGCAAGGACTTTGAAGTTAGATGAAGCAGGCATCCAGTGCCCCAGAGAAGTAGTCCTTTTTCACATTATGCCCCATTGTTAATGCAGACTTTTGACCAAAATAATATTTTATATAAAATATAAATTTTATATAAAAATATAAAATATTATTATTTTATAACTAAGAATGAGTCTTTAAATAGCTCTTGTTGAGCTATTGACCCATCTGTTGACCCATCATTAACCCTTCTGCATACCAGACTTCAGATCATCACTGCTCTCATTCAACACTCACTGTGACTCAAATTGTGGTTGATTTGAATAGGTATATGCACAAGAGTCTTGTCTGTAAACCAGGAAAGGGTGTTAGAATCAAATAGTCCAATCAAACCAGATGGTCTGAGATGAAGTGAAAAGGGATATATAAAATTCCTTACATGCCTGGAATTCTGGAATTACACAAAGAATAAAATCTAGCACAGATAGCTTGCAGCTTTATTATTGACTGAAAATGATTGATAGTAGTATATTTTTGGAGGATGTAGAGAGTGTATTTTCTGCCTGTTTGGCAAGTTGCTCTCAGAATGAATTGAATCTGTAATAAACCAACTTTTTACTTTGCCCTCTTCAGTCGAGGTGATATTTGTCTTCACACAGAATGTTTGGTTTAAGTTCATTATGAATGCTTAAAAAACATCCAGACAGAATTTGGCCAATGGTTAGTACTTTGTATAAAAAATTGTCTTCTAATGAGGTCAGCTTTGGTCTCAGTGATTAGTTAGAAGCAACAGACCATATTCCAGTTCATCAAAACTTCATTATATTCCAGTTCCTAAAAGTGCCAAGAAAAAATAATGTTGTAATCTAAGATGTCAAGGAAATAATGTATCCAAACAGTTTATGTGCTTCTTAACACTTTAGTGAGGTGGTGATATGCTGTACTGCAACTTTCTCTTTATTACATATGACGTTGGATCAACCTTTTGCAATAGGAATAATCAGTAGTTAAGACATAGTTGTATTATCTTTATCACGGGTATTGAAAGCTTTCTTACAGTTGAAAGCTTCTTGAGGGTTGAAAAGTGTTTATGTCATCTGTAGCATGGTCTATATGACATAGGAGAGGAATGTGTGCTCTAAAGCACATACCTCATGAACATTCTAAATCTACTTCTGGATTTTGGTTTTGTTTTCCGCTGAGATTAGTCAGGAGGCTTTCTTGGATTGAAGTTCTAGCTTCATTTTGTGCCTAAATTCTCCTTATGTCCCTCTTGGCATGTCAGTTCTCTTTTAAGCCTGTCCCTCAGGTACAACAATGATGGTCACCAGAAGGGAAATAAAGTGCCTCAAAAGGGACAAGCTGTATTCCAGTGTGAAAACTAGGAGGTGCAGGAAAAACAAAATCTCTCTTGTCTCCCACCTTCCAAAGTCTTTGAGTGAATGTTTTTTTGAGTATTATACACAAGTCCTGATTTTCTACTTCCAAGGAGGTTCTGAAGTGATCTTTAATGTCCCCTTGGTATAACCTTAACACTTTGATGCAACTCCATCTCAGATAATTGTGATCTGACTTCCTTAAATTCATAGGGCTGATTCAGCTGGATGTTCTTAGCTGTTGTGAGCAATTGATGTCCAGAGGCAATGCTGCAGTGGGTGAATGATAGTCTCTCCCTTTATTTCCCAAGGGAATGCTGATTCTTAATTTAATGTTTTTAAAGCACTGGAGGAACCGTTGTTGTAAGCATTGGACAAAGTATTGTTTCCTTTCCTATTTCAATGGTTTTGATACGTTGATAAAAGTTTGCCCTCATTTCAGCTGGGATGAAGTTAATTTTCATTGTAGTAGCTGATGCAGTGCTGTGTTTTGGATTTAGGGTGAGAATAACGTTGCTAACACACTGATGTTTTAATTGTTGCTAAGCAGTGCTTACACTAAGTCAAGGACTTTTCAGCTTTTTCTACCTGCCAGCATGAAGGCGGGTTGCACAATAAGCTGGGAGGATGCACAGCAAGGACAGGTGTTCCCTTTTTCTTAGTTGTTTTTATAAGGAACAGCTGTACTAAACCCTTTTAGACTCACAGTGGTTACTTGGGAGCTGACTCCTACACAATTTCAGTAGTTATTGTTTCCAAGTGAGTCCTATATTTCTAGTTTCTTGAAAAATCCTTACATTTGTCTGTATTAAAACAAAGGTTTTGTAAAACCATTTTAACTGTGAAATTTGTATTATTTTGTACGTTATCTTATTAGCAATACCTTTATATTCCTATCTGACCACTGATAGTTGAATACTATTAAAGCTAGATGCTATTTTAAAATTCACATTTGTTGCTGAGTCTCACAGACATTCCTTTCAAGCTTGGCTAATAGGCCAATTTGTAATTCTCTCATTATGTACTGGCAGTGTTATTCAGATGCCTTTATTATTCCTGGAGTCTTATGCTTCCACAGTAGGAATGCTTTAACAAATTAGCCATTTCAACCAACAATTAAGTAAATTTTGCTTGAGAAGATAAATTTCATGTAAAACAATTAAAAATTAAATAATTTTATTCCAGTAACAGGTTTTCCAAGTTTGTCTCATTTAATGTCAGTAGTTGTTCCTGTCCTCCTCTTTGCCTTTAATGACTTTAATCTGATGTTAATTCCTCAGCAACATTTTAGCATTTCCTTGGAGTAGCAGATTTATTTGAAGGAAAATGCACAGACAAGAGATTGTACAGTGATTTGAAAGAAAACAGAAGGAATAAGTGTTGATTAGGAGCCTCTTTAGTTATTGCTAGTTGTGAAGTCTTCTACATTTGTGGATTTGTAGATTATCACGCTTCATCCCAAAAATAAAGAAGCAATATTTATTGAGTACTTCCCAGTGTTCATTGCTAGTTGCTGTTTCTATTATCATTAACATATCCATTTGATAATGGATGTAAAATATTGCTAGATTTATTTCTTCCAATATGCTAAAAACATTTTTTTGTCTTTTGCTCTGCCAACAATTGCTTTTCCCCAATGTATTCATGCTCCTTTGTCACTTCTATATGCCTCATAACTTCTAATTTACTTTCATTCCCATTTTCTCTTTTTCTAACTCTTTTATTTCTAATTGCTTTCTTATTTCCAATTGCTGCCTTAAGTTTTCCACTGAAAGCAGAATGGGGTTTTATATAAAGATGAAGTTTACACATGAACTGAAAAAAATCAGTACATCTTATAGAGAATCTGATGATTTAACCCCAAGCAATAGCTAAGCACCACACAGATGCTTACTTGCTCCAAACCTGGTGGGATGGGGGAGAGAATCAGAAGAGTAAAAGTGTGAAAACTCATGGGATGAGAAAAATAAGTTTAATAGGTAAAGCAAAAGCTGTGCACAGAAGCAAAGCAAACAAGGGAATTAATTCACCACTTCTCATTGGCAAGCAGGTGTTCAGACATCTCCAGGAAAGCAGGTGTTATCATGCCTAATGGTTACTTGGGAAGACAAACATCATCACTCTGAACATTCTCTCCTTCCTTCTTCCCCAGCTCCTTATATGCTGAGCATGATGACATATGGTATAAAATATCCTTGTGATCAGCTGGGGTCAGCTGTGTCCCCACCCAACTCCTTGTGCACCCCCAGCCCACTCACTGGTGGGGTAAGGTGAGAAGCAGAAAAGCTCTTGGCTCTGTGTAAGCTCTGCTTAGCAATAACAAAAACATCCCTGTGTTATCAAAACACACAAAATCCAAAAGACAGCCTCATTCTAGCTACTGTGAAGAAAATTAAGTCTTTTGGTAGCCAAAATCAGCACAGAGACTCAGAGGGAAGCTGACATCATTCAGTTAAATGCAAGCGTGTCACCTGTACAAAAGCACTTTGAATAGTCTGCAATAGAGTGAAGTTGAGTTTGTCAAGATTGGAAAATCAGGAGAACCTGAAAAGGAGTCTTCTATGTATGAATCATGAGGAAAGCCTATGCCTTAAAGACATGTATTAGGAATACTTGGGAGTGTTGAGTCTTATTTGCATTTGAGGACAGATGTTAGGATAACACCTGGGTTATTTGGCCTGAGTAGGTAGTGGATATATAAAAGTAAGCTTGCCAGAGTAATACAGGTTGAAGAGTTGATTCCTGAGGATTGTCAGTAATGTTTAATTTACGCAGAGACAAAAAGTGTCAGAAGTTTTGGCAGACATTTCAGTCTGAGTGAAAGGAGACAAACTGGATGGCAGAAATAGATATGCACATCCTAGCAAAGAGGTGGTGGCTGAATCTGTTCTTGTAAGGGAGATCATAACTGAAAAAGGAGAGAAGATGGGATAAGAATACAGCTTTGTGGAATCAAATAAACTGTTATTGACTTTCATTCACTGCTTTACTGAGAGGAAGTTGGATGGATCCATTCCCCACCTGGGTTCAGAGACTTTCTCTTGGTGGAGGAGCGGAACATGTGAAATTGGTATATCATATCTTGTTACCTGAAGAAAAAATTCTAGTGTAAATTTCAGAGACTTTCACTATTTCCTGGAGAAATAGCATCAGAAACAGCTAGTGAACAATTTGTTGTGTTAGGCAAGTAATTTGTCGGGAAATAAATCTCCTGGTGTTCCAGCTTTTCCTTGAAAATGAGAGGGGCTGGGGCTTTCAAAAAGTCTGAATGCCAAGTGTGCATGTTAAGTCCAGTTGTGTTCAATACCAAATTATCATGACTGAAACATAAAACTATTTGAACAATATAGCAATGGAGAGATTTTTAAGTTTCCTGGGAAAAGGAAAGTCAGTGAAGAAGTGGGGGAGGAAGAGCTAAGTTTCCCTGCAGCCTGTGGAGAATATCATGGTGGGGCAGGTGTCTCCCCACAGCCCATGGAGGATGAAGAGACCCCACTAGTAGCCCATTGAGCGGCACCTGGGCCAAGCAGGAGCCCACCATGAAGCAGGATATATTTTGCAGCAGCATATATTTTCTCCACTGTCCAGCTAAGAGGAGAGTGATAGAGCGACTTTGGTGGGAGTCTGGCCTTTAGCCAGGGTCAAACCACCATACTAAGTGTTCAAGGCTCACCCAAGGTGTCCCTGTCTCCCTGAGGGTGGGGAAGGGAGGCTCAGTCTGTCAACTGGTCCCAGAAGTCAGGATAGTTTGTGATGGTATCTTCTCACTTTGGTGATAGTATCTGTTTGGGGCTACTTTATACTATTTTTTTTGCCCTTTGAGTGGAGCTTGAGTGACTTTAGTCATGCACATCTTTGTTGTGATTGGTGGAAATTTTCCTCACTTCATGAGCTTTCCTCGCTATTAAAGGCTAACGGAAATTCAGAATGTGAGCACAATGAGGGGTGGTCTCTCCTTGGAGGAAGGTAGTTTTTAGGATGGAGGTATGTTTTTGTATTATAATGATATTAAAATGGGGAAAAGTTGACCTGAAGAACATGATCTGGTCATCGTGATCTGGAAAATGATGAACTGATAGCTCAATTCTGGTTCGGTTCTCACTCAGCACAGAAACAACGCAGCATCTTGGTACCATAGTACACCAGGTCCCCATAGATCACAGAGGCTAGCCACATCTTCACACCAGTCCATGTACCCTCCATGTATTATTCTCTTAGAGTTAGTAAGATGAAAAGTCTTTCAGTCCCCTGAAAGAGAGAGGGAGGATCTGGTCATAGTGGCCAGCATGGCTGACAATTTCTGTAGCCAGTGGTGCAAAATGCTTCATGTAACTAATCCAGTTTTCAGTCACCTTTACCTGCTCAGGTGCTCCTTTTGAAGTGAGATACAGATAAAGTTTNCTGTGTTATCAAAACACACAAAATCCAAAAGACAGCCTCATTCTAGCTACTGTGAAGAAAATTAAGTCTTTTGGTAGCCAAAATCAGCACAGAGACTCAGAGGGAAGCTGACATCATTCAGTTAAATGCAAGCGTGTCACCTGTACAAAAGCACTTTGAATAGTCTGCAATAGAGTGAAGTTGAGTTTGTCAAGATTGGAAAATCAGGAGAACCTGAAAAGGAGTCTTCTATGTATGAATCATGAGGAAAGCCTATGCCTTAAAGACATGTATTAGGAATACTTGGGAGTGTTGAGTCTTATTTGCATTTGAGGACAGATGTTAGGATAACACCTGGGTTATTTGGCCTGAGTAGGTAGTGGATATATAAAAGTAAGCTTGCCAGAGTAATACAGGTTGAAGAGTTGATTCCTGAGGATTGTCAGTAATGTTTAATTTACGCAGAGACAAAAAGTGTCAGAAGTTTTGGCAGACATTTCAGTCTGAGTGAAAGGAGACAAACTGGATGGCAGAAATAGATATGCACATCCTAGCAAAGAGGTGGTGGCTGAATCTGTTCTTGTAAGGGAGATCATAACTGAAAAAGGAGAGAAGATGGGATAAGAATACAGCTTTGTGGAATCAAATAAACTGTTATTGACTTTCATTCACTGCTTTACTGAGAGGAAGTTGGATGGATCCATTCCCCACCTGGGTTCAGAGACTTTCTCTTGGTGGAGGAGCGGAACATGTGAAATTGGTATATCATATCTTGTTACCTGAAGAAAAAATTCTAGTGTAAATTTCAGAGACTTTCACTATTTCCTGGAGAAATAGCATCAGAAACAGCTAGTGAACAATTTGTTGTGTTAGGCAAGTAATTTGTCGGGAAATAAATCTCCTGGTGTTCCAGCTTTTCCTTGAAAATGAGAGGGGCTGGGGCTTTCAAAAAGTCTGAATGCCAAGTGTGCATGTTAAGTCCAGTTGTGTTCAATACCAAATTATCATGACTGAAACATAAAACTATTTGAACAATATAGCAATGGAGAGATTTTTAAGTTTCCTGGGAAAAGGAAAGTCAGTGAAGAAGTGGGGGAGGAAGAGCTAAGTTTCCCTGCAGCCTGTGGAGAATATCATGGTGGGGCAGGTGTCTCCCCACAGCCCATGGAGGATGAAGAGACCCCACTAGTAGCCCATTGAGCGGCACCTGGGCCAAGCAGGAGCCCACCATGAAGCAGGATATATTTTGCAGCAGCATATATTTTCTCCACTGTCCAGCTAAGAGGAGAGTGATAGAGCGACTTTGGTGGGAGTCTGGCCTTTAGCCAGGGTCAAACCACCATACTAAGTGTTCAAGGCTCACCCAAGGTGTCCCTGTCTCCCTGAGGGTGGGGAAGGGAGGCTCAGTCTGTCAACTGGTCCCAGAAGTCAGGATAGTTTGTGATGGTATCTTCTCACTTTGGTGATAGTATCTGTTTGGGGCTACTTTATACTATTTTTTTTGCCCTTTGAGTGGAGCTTGAGTGACTTTAGTCATGCACATCTTTGTTGTGATTGGTGGAAATTTTCCTCACTTCATGAGCTTTCCTCGCTATTAAAGGCTAACGGAAATTCAGAATGTGAGCACAATGAGGGGTGGTCTCTCCTTGGAGGAAGGTAGTTTTTAGGATGGAGGTATGTTTTTGTATTATAATGATATTAAAATGGGGAAAAGTTGACCTGAAGAACATGATCTGGTCATCGTGATCTGGAAAATGATGAACTGATAGCTCAATTCTGGTTCGGTTCTCACTCAGCACAGAAACAACGCAGCATCTTGGTACCATAGTACACCAGGTCCCCATAGATCACAGAGGCTAGCCACATCTTCACACCAGTCCATGTACCCTCCATGTATTATTCTCTTAGAGTTAGTAAGATGAAAAGTCTTTCAGTCCCCTGAAAGAGAGAGGGAGGATCTGGTCATAGTGGCCAGCATGGCTGACAATTTCTGTAGCCAGTGGTGCAAAATGCTTCATGTAACTAATCCAGTTTTCAGTCACCTTTACCTGCTCAGGTGCTCCTTTTGAAGTGAGATACAGATAAAGTTTAACTCCTGGAACTGTGGTAATGTGCCTTATGTTCAGTACATCCTGCCCAAAAAAGAAGGCAGCATTTATCATGTGAATGTGCAATCAAAGATTTTTAAGTCGAATTCCACAAGAATGTATTTGAATAATTTTTTTCTTGGAGAATGTCACCACCGATTTAATCAAAATTGTTAAAACAAGTGACTGCTGTAATTATTATTTTTAAGAACCAACCAGTTTCAAGTATTGATTTGGTTTGTGCCATTTGGTGTGAAATAATTAACAAAAAATAATTTATTGTGTTGTACAGATTAAAATGGTCAAATTTAGAGCTGTTACTACTACGCACTTTAACATTACTGTGCTAGCTCCCACAAGACCTATTCAAGTGATGCTGAGGAACTGAAGCCCACAGTGGTGGGAGTCAGAAATGCTTGTCATTCAGTTGCTTTGGCATGGGTTCACCTTCAGGAAAGTAACCATCACTACTAAAGATATGCCTCTGTCCCAAGAATGTTGATGTCAGCCAAACTTCACATAGATACAAAGACACAACCAATTTTTTTTAATGGCATAATTGTGTCTGTGGTTTGCATATTTATTTTATTTTTTTCTCCAGAAATAGAATACATTATGATAAAAGGGTTTCAAACTATTTTCATATTAGTGTCTAGGCTTTGAGAAAGACTTCAATAACCTTTTCTGATGTTTATTTTTTAAAAAGGCTGAAACACACGCTATTTGATAAGTATTTTACATCAAAACCTGTGAGTGGAGTGTATAGTTTATTCTTATCATTTACATCATCAAAATTTTATTGCACCTTGGATCAAATTCTAGTTGCAGAGTGCAGCATATTTTGAATTAGAACCTGTCTGAATTGTGTTGAAAAATACTATTTGCTAATCATGACATCACATTAGTGGACCTTGTTATTAAAAACAGAAGACAAGGAATGTTAACTCAGCCAGCGTGTGTATTTATTGCTCTTATGGTCATGTAATTCTATCTACCAAATAAGAAGATGCCCCACTCTTAAGGTGTAATCAAGAACAGTGCAATTTGGGCAGGCAGTACTTTCCTCAAGTTGATTCCATCATTAATGTACTACTAAAGAAAAAGAATCTTTCTAAAGTGGTACTAATTGCTGTACACTTTGAGCCCTTTTGGGATTTATATAAGAGGATGTCAGAGTAAAATGATTTAGTCTTCATTTGTCATGATAATGAAATTGTAGAACATTGCTTTAAATTTGCCTCATTTCAGGTGCACCTTCTATAATGGTAATATATCCTGATAGTCACTATATTTCATGCAATCAAGTTGCTATTATGGTGGCTATTTGATTTGAAAATATGAAGACAAATCTTCATAATGATATTACGTGATGAAAGCAAATGGCTTTTGTTTTAGGTGAAGGATGTGAAGGAATGAAAATACGCTAACCATTAAATTTTTCACAAGCAGGATGGTTCTTGATCATTGGAAACACTCTGGAAAATATATGCATCTTGATAAGTATGAGCTTGGAAGTAAACTGAAGATATTTAGGTTTTAGAATCATTCTATCTGCTGAAAATAAAAATGCACTACTGTAGAAGTATTTAACTATGTCTATGTCTAGTGAGGGTAAAATGGCTTTGACTTGATACTACAAATTGTTGTGTGATCAGAAAAATACTAGTTTAATGTAGTATTTTTACATACATTGAAGTCTTGGGTTTATGTTGTCTGACCATTACTTATGTGTATTATTTAACTAGCATTTGAATTTCTACTAACTTTGTTTCAAATTTGATTTTTCATATGGAAGAAGGGTAAGGGATTCATTGTCCATTAATGACAAGCATTTGTATATTTAAAAACAAACAAACACCTTGTAGAAATTGCATCCATGTCTGATTTCAGAAAAGTCTCTGTTAAGACATTTCTGATTTCCTTGGTCTAAGTGGTATAAAGAACATGAAAGGGGGTATAGATATCAGCTTTTGTATGTCCCAGACATTATATAATTTTATTCTTGATATCTTGTATTGTGTCTGTCTGAGATGGAGCTCATTTTCCCCACAGCAGCCGTCATAGAGCTGTGCTGTGCACTGGTAGCCAGGGAGGTGTTGGTGTCACACCAGGGTTCAGGTACTCCTAAGCAGCGCTGGCACAGCATCACCGCTGTGTATCCAGCATCCCCCCCCACCAGTAGGCTGGAGGTGGGCAAGATCTTGGGAGGGGGCACAGTCAGGACATCTGACCCTGACTGACCAAAGGGGTGTTCCATACCATCTCAAGTCTGATCCACAATAATAACAGAGAGAAAGGAGGAGGAAGGGGGAGAGGCATTCATGATTTTCTTCCAGAGCAACTACTATGTTTACTGAAGCCCTTCTTCCTGGGAAGTGGATAGACTGATAAGAAGTAGAGAATAAGTCTTCTGTTTTTCCATTGCTTCCATGTGCAGGCTTTTGCTTTCACTTCATTAAACTGCCTTTTTCTTGACCCAAGATTTTTTTTGTTTTTTAATTTATTTTTCTCACTTCCCTGTTTTCCTGAGGAAGGGTGTCATAGAGCACCTTGGTGGACATCTGGTATCTGTCAAACCAGGGTCAACCCACTTCAGTCTAAGAAGTTCAAAGTTGAGGTAATGACTTTATAGTTACTTTTGCATGCTTCCTATATGTGCTGTTGCATGTATTACATGCATAATATGTAAACATACAATTAAGTTCTGCATATTCACCAAGAATAATATATGTGTGTACACTTAAGCATAGGTGCATGTATACATGTATGAAGACCATATATATGTACATACCTAAAGACACACATATCTTTGTCCTGTAGGACATGACTAATCAATTTCATTATGAGCTCAGACAAACACTGGCATTTTCAATATATGGGACACAACAAATGATAGCAAAAGAAAAGCAGGCAATTGAAAAATAAATAATAATTTAGCCATTGTTCACCCCATATTCAATTATGCCATTTAATTTAATCTTCTCCACTGTAACTGTCATCCCTATAGTAATAAGTCATTATTCCACAAAAAGCATTAGGAGGCTACATACATGGACGTGTACCAAGGGGAAGTAATTCCTTCTGATTAAAAAGCCATTCTGTCACTCCTTGTTGTGCCAGATACAATTTGGAGCACACATTTGAAAGAATATATTGCTAAGGGAATGAAGAGCTATTAAAGAATTAAAACATTTATTAATAAAGCATCACTGTGCTTTGTGTAGTGTAAGGTGGAAGGGGTCCAATTGAAGTGATTTTAGATTTTGAAAAAGTGACAGCAACGCTACCAATTGGAAGCTTCTGTTTTTCCACTGATACTGTAATAAATCATGTTACTTTCTCATTAAAAAGAAGGCTTTAGCTCTGCCACACCTGTAAAGTCACTGTTGACACCAAAATAAAATCATTTATCTTCCTACATAGATAACAAATCCAATTAGAACCCATCAGACTGTGATGTCTCATTAAAAGAATTCCAATTTTACCTTGGCTAATCACAATTTTTTATTTGAGACACCAGAAACAAAAAAGGAGAGATCAAAGGGCAACCACTGGAAATACACCAACATTGAAATTCTAAGGTATATTTTGAATTTATGTTTATTTAATTCTTTGCATTATCATCTTGGTCTTCTCTTATTTAATGATTCCTTTTTCTAATTTCTGGGGTAGATAAATAATTCTATTTTAAGGTAGACAGAAATATTAGGGTAGTCTATGTTTGTCCTGTGAGATACCACTTTCTTTCCCCCTAGAAGAGTATCTTTACAAGTATTATGTGATGTATTTATTTAGATTTGTAACTCAAAATTAGTTTGTTAGTTTACATTGGCATTTATTTATTAATCAGGTGATTGGACCAGATTTGGCTTTGAATTAGTGGTAAAGATGAGAATAACAATGGTAGCCCTGGCTTATAGATAAAACTGTTAACTATTTGACAATGTAGTCTTGGGGGTGAATGAATTATGAGATTAAGACCTCCAGCAGTGGTTGGTTTGAATCAGACAAGTGTGGGTGGTTCATCATTTGCCTTTTTCACACTTTGATAGCTGGATTCATTTTTAAGTTGAGATCTTTTAGAATTCAGAGTTAAATAGATGTTATTTTCTGAAATTGAAATACATTATATATTGTTTGGTCCTCAGTTTCAAACATGAGCACAGTTCCCTCTTCAATGGAAATACATGCAAGCACGGAATAAAGGCTGTGTAAAGGAGCATTTAAATGCTGTGCTGATACATAGCACTTTGCAGGATTTTCACAGTGCTGAGACCTGTCGCTCCATACAATCCTCTACAAACTCCACAATCATGTTGGTGTTTGGTATATCTCTAGGGATATCAATTAATCTGGATATCATTTAGCATGTGGTATTAGTTTTATTAAATATGCAGATTTATTAATATTTCACTGCATCATTTAGTTGGATGTTTAAAAAGGAATTTATGAATCTATTATTTAAATGAGATAAAGGATTATATGGTTCTTTATGCAGAAAATATATCTCCTCTCTTACTTTATTATCTCATTTGGTTTTAGATGAAGGATGTTGGATAGTATAATGAGGGAATGAGATCTCATTTTCATCAAGGCTGCTCAAACTTAATGCATAGGCTTCAAGCTCCACTGTTCTTCTAAGTAGTAAGAATCTATGCCGTACTTTTTTGCTTGCGAAATGTGGAGTAGCACATTGTGAATTTCTAATTCTATGGTGATCAACTGCCTGTGACATTATTAATTGAAAAGACTACAGTATATTACAGCTTTCTGGGTTACAGTCTCTTCTTCATTTTAATGTGCATGGTTTTGTTCCTTCGGGGCTTTTGGAAAAAAGAAAATGGTGTGTGGTCAAAGAATATCCAGCAATAATGCATCAGTGATTTTCTCTTATGTACAAGGTGTACATTTAAAATGCTTTATAAAATCTGACTACAAGTTAGACTGGGTTTCAGAGGTAAAATCAAGCTAGCAACCAAATCCTTTTTCAGATGTTTCTTGATTTAGATTGTCTGCATGCCACCTGTCTCTGGTGACCATCTTCCATTATTCATTGTCATCCTTAGGTTTTTCAGAGTTCTTAGAGGATCTAACTTCTTTTTATCAACCAGGTGTGGCTTGCTTTGAGATGCCCAGACTATGTCTGATGATTCATAAATGAATAGTGACTAGATTCGAAGGTCTAAGCCCAATGAAATATTATGAAATTATCTAAGCATAATGAAATGTAAGGCATCAGCTGAAATCTGGAATAGAGCCAAAATAAAGGCTCTGATTTTCTTGCTTTACTTTGCTAGTTCAAGGCTGACAAGGTCAAATCTCATATGCACAACTAAGTAAAAATTAAAATAGCACTATTTGCAATAACTGTTAGTACACATGTTTAAGAATTTTAAATTGTCTGAGGAATATAAAACTGAGATATTTAAAGACTATTCAGCCACAATTTATGACATTTTTAATTGCAGTGTAAACTGACAAGTCTCGGTGGTTCATAGACCTAGAAAAACAATTATTATAATGCAAAATCAGTGAAACAGCGTGTGTTTAATACTTCTGGGAAAGTCAGGCTTCCCAATTTATTCTTTCCCCAACCCAAGGGGAGAAGAAGCCAGTTAGGTTTTCTACAGGTACTATTGAAGATGTTGGAACCCGCAGGATGGAGTTAATATGCAGAACTCTGTGGCCATAAGCTAATGTGAGATCAGAATTGCTGGGAGGCTGAGTTCACTGTATTAGTGTGGGTGTATCAAGAAAGTATAATTTATTGCTTAACAGAGAACATGGCAGTCATAGAAAGATAGTGGAAAATTTCCCCTTCTCTCAAATAATTTCAGATATTGAATCCAGTGCATTCATAAAATCATTGTTGGGTCCAAGAAACAAGCAGGAATTATTCCTTAATTTTTCACTATGCTGCTAGTGTAAAATAGGGCATTGCAAATTTTGAGATGACTGACTACATACATTTAAGCATGAGATTCCTGGCTGAATTTATTTTGTTGAGTGAAGAGAGAACATTCTGTTTCATAGCTGTAAAATGGGATGATCTTACACTTCCTCTGTCAACTCAGCATTTTGGCTTTTGCACCATTTTTACATGCTTTAAGAAGTTCTCAAACAACAGCAACTTGTCCTCACGAGAGCTCTGCTTACTTTGTAAACAAACTTGAATCACTCCTGTCCTATTCAACTAAATAATAGGTCCAATTTATTACACTACACTACACACACAGAGAAACCAGAGTTGGATGATGATAAGTACAAACAGATCATAAAAAACCCACACCCCACACCTCCCCTCTTTGCAGACTTCACTTTAATAATGATTTTCTCTTCTCCAGGATGGCACGGGGGAAAAGGGGGGGAAATAAGGAATGGAGGCTTCAGTCTTCAGTCAGTTCCTCACGAGTTGTTCTCCTTCTTGGTGTGTGTGTGGGTATTTCTCATACTCCTCCCCTGTGCAAGCATGGGCTCCCACCCTCAGGAAACAGTCCTTTATGACCTTCTCCACATGAGTCCTCTCCCACTTGGCCTTCACCAACTTCCCCAGCGTGAGCCACTGCCATAAACTTATAAAATGCCTCTCAGTCCCAGACTGCTGGCCCCAGAGTCACAAACACCCCCAGCAAACCTGCTCCAGCGTGGGCCTCCATCTCTCTCTCTGCCTCTTATCTCTCTTTACGGGCTGCAGGTTCTGTCAGGGGCTTTCTCCAATGTAGGTCACAGATTTTTCCATATTTCTCCACCTGCTCCATGGTGGGCTCCTGCCTGGTCCAGATACCTCTCCATGGGCTACAAGTGGGGTCTCTTCATCCTCCATGGGCTGCAGGGGTACACCGTATTCTCCTCGGTATTCTCCACAGGCTGCTGGGAATCTTCTCTGAAGACCTCTTCCTCCCCCCTTCACTGATCCTGGTGTCTGCAAAGTTTCTTACATCTTCTCACTCCCTTCTCCAGTGGCAAAATGCATCTGTCAGATCTCCAGACATAGTGACATAATTATAGTCAAATACAATCATATGTAAGCAATAGTGCAAGGCTTTAAATTCTAATTTTCTGAAATGAGTAAAGAAATTGCTAGTCCAGACTACAAAGAGCAGATAAATAATCTAAAGGTATGCAATCATGGCAGATCACATATATTAGGCTATTCTGTCTACAATAGCTCTCCAGATGGTTCCTGTGGTTATATTTAATAGTTAACTTAAATGTCAGATAGAAGCTTCAAAATGAGCTGATGAAATCACTCAAGGCCAAACTAGCTTCTTGATGCAGACAGCACATGTCATTCCAATATGGGCCTTTGCTGCTACTGTTGTATTGCTTTCAAATATCAAATTTTAATGGCAGGTAAAGAAACTCCAGTGAGTATTACTCAATAAATATTTGAAGACTGGTTACTTTATGATAATTTTATTTTTTAAGGGAAGATTATTTTCTTAGTGAATCAAAAATTAAAATATAAGTGATTTAACTCCCACAAAACTAATGTGATGCATTCTCCAAAATTATCTGATCCAGTGTTTCTTCAGGTCTCTTAGAAGACAAAAGTTGAGGGCTCCTATGTACACTACTGAGACCAAACAAAAGTAAGTCCAGAGGTATTAGTACAACATTTGGTATGCATATGTAAATAAAATGATCTTTATAAAACAGAAATGCCAAAATGAGTATTTTAATGAGTAACTAGAGGATAGAACTTTGATTTCCACTAAACAGTTTAATTATCATTAACACTGCTAATGAAATTTCATAACTTTATGTTCAAAACCTTTGTTCAAAACTATCTTTTTACTCAAAGGCCTGTAATGTTCTATACAGTCAGTTATTTCACGATCAAAGAATCACCAAAAATTATATCTGATTTGTTTTCAAGAAAAAATATTCAAAATACTATATTAAATGTTCACGTATTTATAGTCAATAAATTCTCAAGTACCTTTTTTGACTTTTTCACATTCTGTTTTAAAATCAGTTAGCATAACTTCCAAAAATATTTTTATGTTTTGGGACTTATACAATTTGTTTACACATTAGTATTTTTTAAATGTTAATTTATATTGAAATACTAATTTAAATGCTATTTTATATTAGATAGGAATATATATCTGTTTAAATAATCACTTCATATAAATTAGTGCATGTAGGAAATGTGTGTTTGGAATAGAAGTATTTTGGAGGGGATAGGAAAGATGCTGGGCTTGATAGCAAAGAGATATATAAATATCCCCATAACTGGGTTGAAATTCTGATGCACTTGAGAAATAAAAAATCATCTTTATGCAAAAGACCCTGAAACAGGTTTTTTTTTTTTCATCCAAAGCTTTGTATGCGGGGAGGTGTTTGAGCATTCTTAAGAGTGTTACATTCTGGCTATCTGTATAAGATTTGTTCAGGGGATTGAGTTAAAAGTTGATTAGTATGAGATGGTTGTTTTACTTTTATTGTTGACCAGGATGAGCCTGCTGTCTCTGTAATCAGAATATGCACAAGATCAGCTTCCAATAGGGTTTAGGTTTCCAGGATACAGAACTGTTTCCCTACATCATGATACTCTCCAGATTTTTCTCTTTAATCTTGCCTAGAGTGCAAATGTTGTGCATTCATTGAAAGAGTACAAAGGGGATGCAAGAGGGCTGTAAAAATGGCTGAACAGAAATAAGTTTGACTATTATAAAAACCTAACATAACAGAAAATGTGAATATAACATATAGTCCATAAATAACCATAACTTTGTAGAATATCTATTTAACTAATCTGGTGTTAAAATACTTTTAAGACTCTTCAGATATATTATTCTGTTACAAATCTCCATATCTTCTTTTCTTATTCCTTTTTACAATTGGTTTAGCTGACATGATCAACACTGCTTAGAAATTCACACTAATCATTCAAGTAGTATCTTGACATCTGATTTCATAAACTAAAGAGAAAAGTAGGCATTCAAATGTCCCAAAATTATGAGTGGTCAACCAGGCAGGAAAAAAAAAACCAACTCAGAAAAGTTCAGATTAGTTCCCATTGCTATTTCTTGAGAAGATTTAATCAAAACACAGGAAAACTTATGTCATGTAATGAGAACAGATTTATCTTTTGAGTGCATAGATGTTAATTTTGTGTTCATATTTCAGCCATATATCAAAACTATGTTAAAACTGTAATTATAAACCATAAATCCTTCAATATTGAAATTCAGCTAATGTGATTACTTATTCAATATCAACATTTATGTTGAACCTTTCTATTTTATTAGTTATGGCTGTTCACAAAAATTTCAAAGGTAAATACAGTGTAATTTTTTTTCTCTGAAGTTTTTTTTTACCCCCCTTTGGAAAGGTTTATTTTTAGATGCTTTTTAAAATTCAAGTTTGGTTTTCTTTCTTTTTTCATATCAGTAAGATTTTCATACCCAGAGCTGACTAAGCACATTTCTAGGACTTAAAAATAATTTTTAAGAGTAATGTGAAAAAGAATGAAGTTAATATTAGAGCTTTAAACTTACTAATTTTTAATTTAAATATCTTAGTTGCTTCCCTGTTCCCTTCCACATACTGTTTTCTTAATGAAAGAGATGAAATCCTGTGCTTAGGTGATCTCTATGGAAAAATTATCTTTAAATTCAGTGGAGTCAGCATTATCCAATGCAAACAACCATAACAGTACATAACTTTAAAAATATGTCAGGGAGGATATTACAAGGGAGAACCCCTGAGTTCTGTAAACAAAGTTCTTATATCCCATGAAATAACTAAAAAATATAAGAAGACAGAATTTTTAAGATGGACCTCCAGAGGGGTATACTCAGCATGAGCTCTTCAGATTCATCCATTTGTGACTGTTTTGCGCCATGAGGAATTTATTAACTTTGGTGTTTTCGATATGAGGCATTCCTACTGCATTTAGGTATACAAATACAAATAATTCATTGTCCAAAGTCTGAAATACTTCTAATTCTGTCCAACTCTAATGACTATGAGTGTGATTCATGACATTCAGTCTGCTTTGGATTACATGTCTGTCCATGGATTCAGGTGCAAGGTTTGCTCAGAGTTAAAATTCTTCCTTAAACATGTTGGTGCATAAGAACCATGTACAATATTTTTACTTGCTCATGTAATAACATTCTTACATAGAGCAGAAATATTTGAAAATTTGTTAGCAATAAAAAACATGTTAAATTAGGCTGCAAGAAGAAGGCACAAGCTCTGTACACCACTTCTGAAACCATCAGTAGGCTCCCCTTAGTTTCCATTCCATCAGGCTCATCCCTCCTTTTCTTGAGCACTCATGTTCATATTATTTAAAATTTTCTGTGTAAGCCTCCTGTCTTCTTTTTCGCTATCAAGCTGATGTAAGCTAGTTTTCTACCTAAGCCCTCATCAAATAGAAGAGTTCTTTCAATGGCTGTCAAACCATTTCCTTTCTCTAGATTTCTCCTACCTTTCTCTTGTAAATGAGTAATTTAATACCATAATATCAATAGTCATGCACATCCTTATCACTTAGTGATGACGGTAAATCACAGCTGAAAACACATCTGTTTACAGAGAAATTACCATATATCATAGACGGTATGCAAATTCTATGCAACTTTTGTTATTTTCTGGAAGGCAGAAAACTCATTCTTCTGACACAGATAATTACTTCCCTATTCAATTTTGTCTTGCTGCTGAGATATATTTATCAATATATTTTTCAATACTGCATTTGGCGTCCCCTTCCTGTTCATGGATTTGAAATAGAGAATCCAAGCTGCTGGAGATGGTATTACCTTTAAAGACCACATCATTTTAAGTACAATCAGTTAACACAAAAGGAGAAGAGCATTATTATAAGTATTGTAAGTAGAATGAATAAACCACAGTCAACATTTCAGTAGAAATATCCACTTTAATTTTCATTGTATCTTAATTAATGTTGTGGTTTAGCAACAGCCAGCAGCTAATCTTGACACAGATGCTCTCCCACTTCCCCCTCAGTGGGGTGGGGAAGAGAATTAGAAGAGTAAAAGTGAGAAAACACATGGGTTGAGATAAAGACAGTTTAATAGCTAAAGCAAAAGGGACACATACAAGAAAAGCATAACAAGGAATTAATTCACTATGTCCCATCAGCTGGCAGGAATTCAGGCTGAAATTTGTTCTCCTTTTTATACACGATGCGATTCCTGGGGGATGATTCATAGCTGGAGTAGGTACAATTTATTCAAAGCTGCTCCTTAAAATTTGATGTATTTGAGGACACAGTATTGTTTTGACTCTGCAGGTTTAATGCTTATGGTTTAATGTTTATGGTTCTGCTTATGCTTTCTCAACATAATTTGATTATGTTGATTAAAAAATTACCTTTTCCATAGCTGTTCTCTTTTTTTTTTTTTTTCTTTTTCTTGAAGGTCAGCTTCTTTGCCTGTAACACTTATCATTTTTATAAAGCATAATAACACATGAGTGCACCAGAATAAAATTCCTTTGGGCTGATGTTCTCCTGCACCCGTACAGTGAAAGCATGAAGTGAATGTGAGCTCATCTTCCATATACTAGATAGAAAAATAATCATTAATCAAAATAGCTGAATTTTTTAATAGCTGAGTAAATGTTTTAGTTCAGCTCAGAAAACCTTTTCATGTCTTTGAGAAGGTATGTGAGAAGAAATTTGAGAAGTGTTTAATCATTTTCTCATCCAAATGCCAGATCCATTCCTGTATCTTAACTTTTCATCAGTAATATTCTTACATGATACAAATTCATTTATTGTAACAAAGCATCAAGAAACTAAAGCTGGGTTTGTTTCTTGATGTGTTCATCCTGAATTAAGCACATGGATATTTTAGGCCAAAATGTGATATGGCAATGCTGTAAAAATATCCATACAAAGCCTGCCTATTTAATGTCACACACATACAGAGAAACTGATTCCCCATCTTCATATGTTATTATGTATGAAGAAACAAGCTCTCTTAAAAACTTAAGAAAATAATATTAAATCTTAAAACACATTTAACAGAAGTGAGTTATGAAAAATTAATATATAATAAAAGATCTCTCTTTGTCAGAAGCATATGACGGATAAAATATAAATTTGAATATTTAAAATTAAAAAGAAATCTGTCTGCAATTCAAAGTTTAGCACCATTTTAGTGAAAGTCCAAGGAGATGAAGCAAGACTTTATATAATATAACAAAGTCTTATATACCTGGCAAAATCTTGCTAATTAATGTACTCAGGATAACTTAAAAAATATGAAATCACCTGTATTCTACCTATATATTTTGCAGGGAATGGAGCCAATGACATAAGCCATATGTAACATGTTTAAGTTGTATCACCACTGGCAGCCAAAGCAGTTGTGTAGAGCCATTTACATCCAGTTAGTGCTTCTACTTGTATGAATTTTATCACTTGTAGGTGTTGGGTTAAAATATCTTGCTACTGTGAATAAGTCTTAGTTATCATAAAGGAAACAGAACATTATCTATTTCATTTGGTCAGGAAGCTAAACAAAAAACTTCACCTAAGGTGCTGGTACCAGGCACTATCCAAAACTCAGACAAACTAAACCACATTATGTACCAAGAAAGCAGATGGATTTTCCTCTATCAGTGGAAAATATGGCTGTATCTGAGAAAGAAAGAAAGAGCAGAAAAATAAAGGATATGCAATGAAAATTAAAGACACAGTGAGAACAAATATTGGGAACATAGCTCTGAGATAAACCCTTGGAGAAATTTTAGATAAAGGCGTGGGTGAAGGACTCTTGCACTGGCCATTAATAAAACAACCTTCTGTACTTGAGTCATGGTACAATCCGAGAGAGAAGGTTTCACTTTTTCAAAGAAGTGTGAAGAATTGAATACAAAAATAATCCATGTCACTTGACTGGTATCATTTGGGCCCCACAGGGAAACCCATCAACCCATCAGGCTTTATTTAGATTTTATTTTAAATTTTATTTTAAAAGCCTGATAGTAAGAATCAGTACCTAGTTAAACAAAAAACAAGAACAAGAACAAGAACAAGAACAAGAACAAGAACAAGAACAAAAACAAAAACAAAAACAAAAACAAAAACAAAAACAAAAACAAAAACAAAAAACAAAAACAAAAACAAACAAAAACAAAAACAAAAACAAGAAAAAAGAAGACACATGAAGTTAGGCTGTTTAATCTGTAATTATTTTGTCATGTTTCAGGAAACAGTGTTATTTGACATCTTCATTTTTGCCTTTCAATTTTTATCTCTATTCTAGATTCATCCAATGTTCACTTGGATAGAAAATCTGTGAATGGTGGTAAAGGAATAGCAATTCTGAGTATGATAAGAGCAGACATTTCACAATATTAATTTACTCATTTAGGTGCTGGAAGAAAGATGGTTTTTAACTGTCTTCATTGATCACAACAATAATCTCATTTATCTTAAGCATGTCAATCTGAAAACATCATCAACTCATGTAATGAAAAGCTTTACAGAGATTGGAGGGAGCATGTTTAGACAGATTTCTGCACTGTTTACACAGAATATTTGCATTATAAGAGTAAAATGGTAGTGACAGATACTCAAAGGAAAAGAAATAATATAGTTTATATAAAATCAGAAGAAAATATTGGAACCGGGTGCCTGAAACAGAAAGATAAACAGAGGAAGAAAAATAGGAAAGAGAAAGCATTTGTTATCCCAGTTCAATACTACACTAAGGAGGTATGAACTGATCACCCATGTTTTTCACACTATGGCAAAGTCAGGATTAGAGTTTACAGTGAGTAGCAGAATGGTACATTGGCTTAGCAAGGCAAGACTCTGCTTTAATATTATTACACTCATGAATACTTCTGCTGGCTTCTGAAGGGCTTGATCCAAGGGTTTTTGAAATCATTGACATGATTTCTTTTGGCTTAATGGGCTTTGAAACTTGTCCTGAGCATTGGCTGAGGAGGTGGAGGATGATGGCTGCATTCTGTCATGCATATTCTGGGTTTCTTGCTACTCTTACAAATGTTTTAATTTAATAGAAAGTTAAAATGTAATGGTCTTAAAGTCAGATCCAACCAGGATTAAATTTCTTTTTCGTGTTTATTCTTACACTTCAGTTCTCAGTAAAATATACATGCTATTTAATATTTAAACCAAATATATCTTCTGTACCTGGAGATTAATGACTCTGGGAAAAATTATTATTGTAATGGGTATATGATTTTTGACAATGAAATATATATTTTTTTAGTACTTCTGGCATGGAAAGGGAGTCAGTATTCTAAAATGCTTAGAAATGTTAAGAAATTAAATGCAAATGTGTTTCTCCATTAAACCAGTACATTTCCATCTGAACTGATGTGAAAAAGCCAGTACAGTGGGATCTCTTCAGATTCACACAATGCATAATACAAAAAAAACAGCATTCCCAGTGCATTTGTTCTTTCTTTTTCAGCTCATTTACTTTCCATCTATAAGCCTATTTGGAGCTTCTATTACACAGTGAATGGTTTTCCAAATTATGCCACATTCATTTGTATTTTACTTACTGTCAGTAATTAAAAGAACACTTCTTTTGGCTTTAAAGCACAATTTTTATTGTCATAATTAAGTTCATATCCTAATTCCACTTATTTTTATTGACATTTTTCTTCTGTGGATGTAAGAGAAGTTGCTTCAATTTTCTCAATATTACAATGAGATGGAATTATAAGACTTTTTTCTACAAGTACCGTAAGAAAGGTTCTTAAACTGTATGTATTTCATCCATATCTCTTTTGATCTGAAAGCCTGTCCATGTGGTAGGACTTGTTCCATTAGCAGTCTTAATTTCAAACAAAGTTCATATCCAGGAGAAAAATCTGTGAATCTGTGTTCCCAGTGTAGTCCCAGCACTATATGTGAACATATACATCCACACATACACATAGATGCATAATCGCTAGCTAACACACACTTCATCCTCCACAAGACTGATGTTTGCCAAATCTTACCTCCTGTGAGTAACTTTCATGTACTTACATATACTGTGAATCCATATGTGCTCAAGGTGGCATAGGAACTGTGACTATGAGTTACGTGTTCTTTTTTCACATTTTCCCTTGCATTCTCTTTTTGGGTAATCAGGTACCAAACCTGGACAAAAATTTGGAGAAAACGTAGTCTTTAAAATAGATTCCAGCCTGTAGATTGAAAGTGAAAATCCTGGGGACTCCCTTGCAATGAATGAGAAAGGAATTTTCCCCTTTCTCACGCCCTCTCTTTCATACAGATTTAAGAAAACAAAGACAAAGGATTGCTTTTCCTAGCAGAGGCAGCTGTGCAACTTGTTGTCCTTCCTTTTCCCCCTCCAGAACCTAACGGGATTTAAATTTAGCAACTTCCAGGTTAACAACAATCCCAACTGCTTTTTTCAAAAGTGAACCAAATCAAAGATTAACTTTGTGTTGTGATTCTTGCGAACTATTTGGATAAAGACCCACTTCTATTGCATTGGAGATGTGTATACTTCTGTGTGGGTGACAGGTTTGTTTTCATTTTCCTGCACAGTGATTTCACTTTGTAAGTGCTTTTAGCTGTGAGTGACTGTGGGAGGTACGCAACAGCATTATTTAAAATTTCAGAAAGTAATTCTGCTAACAAATTAAATTAACTGCAGATTGCGGCACCGAGAATTCTGACATTATGCCCTTTAGTAGTGTATCTACTAGCAGAGATGTGTTTTTCTTCTGAAGCCTAATTTATTTGTTTGAACATTTCTGTAGAATTCAAATGTAGCAGCTCTTGCACAATCTGCCTTGTCCATTCCAGCACATTTCTAGTCCATTTATTATTTGTTTCATGAGGTTTTATTCTAAGTCTGTGCTTCAGTTCTTAGGTTTGTTTACTGTCATTCTCACTGATTTTTAAAATCCCCTCTTCCTTCCTTTCTTAAATCCTTTTCATTCTTCCCAACGGGTCTCTGCCAATAATACAGTCACTTGCTATCAGAAGTTCTCTGTCATTTGCACTTGATTAAAAAAAAAAAAAAAGCCATGACTTCAGTGTTAATATTATCTTTCTAAGATTCTTTAAGATACCTCAAAACATTGATAAATCTAGTTTTGTACAGTTGTGGTAACTTAGGGAAGTACAGAATTTAAGACAAGTGGAGGTTTTTTGAATCATCTGGTCTGACTGTCCACAATAATTTCATCAGGTTGTTGTGCATCAGTAGTAAATATCATTTTCTTCCTTTTGTAAAATTTACAAGTCACAAATTAGTTGTTAGAAACAAGCAGCTTATATTCTAGCCTCCTTTTCCTAACCAACAAAGCATGTATTCTCACAAAAAAAAAAAAATAAAATCCATGTCTATTAAGCCTTGAGAAACCAGTTCCATCAAATAAAACTAAATACACAATGAAGCTTTAAAATAGGACCTAGTTTGATGTTGCTGGCAGGTTTTGATTTTATTTTACTCTTTAAATTTCCAGAGAAAATTTATTTCTACAGCTGGTGATTACACTGTCAGAACATAATTTATCACCAGGGCACAAGAGGAAAGTTTCCACTTAGACTCTCATTTTCACAACCTCCTCAGAGTTCATATGCTAGAATAGGAGGTATCATTTTTATGCAAACCACTACACTTTCTAGCTTCCTTTAGGATTAATATTTTTTGTTCACATTTTAAAGTTTGCTCAGACAAATATAAAAATAAAGTCTGTTTCAAGTATTTATTAAAAAATCTAATATCTGTCTCACTTAGACTCATGCTCCATTGTGATGCTTTGTTCCCCTCACTTTTCAGGAATTTTCTTCTTTTGAATGCCTCAGGGTCTACTCCATACTCTGCAGTTCTGACTCTCTTTACTCCCCATTTCTGGTTCAGAATATCCCCTGCAGCTGTTGTGGAAACAGTCTGGGTAAAAATAAAAATGTAAAATCAGATGTTTTGATGTAGTATCTGTTAACCAAAGTCCGAGAAGCTAACCTAATAAGTAAGAAGAATAACAGAAAAGTAGCTACTTATTTTTATGTGAGCAAACACCTACAAACCCACATTATCTCATAAGCAACAAGTTTTTCCAAGTTTTTAGTAATAGAGTATTTTGATTCTTTTTTTGTATATGTAATTCATAATAAAAATATTTAGAAGGGAAATGTGTTCTAATGCAGAAAAACATTAGTGATAGAACCTGAGCAAATGGCAGGAAGCTGAGACAGGGGAGGTGTAGGTTGGATGTTAGGAAGAGGCTCTTTACTGAGAGGGTGGTCGGGCACTGGAACAGGCTCCCCAGGGAATTGGTCACAACACCGAGCTTGGCTGAGTTAATAAATATCTGTACACACACTCACTCATGTGCTCTGAGGTGTCTGGTTATGTGAGGAGCCAGGAGTTGGACTTCATGATCCTTATGGGTCCCTTCCAACTCATATTGGAGTTTAGAGATTCTGTGTTGGAAGATTGGAGTTGGAGATTCTGTGAGTCTATAATTCTATGAAAACTTTATGACTTCTGGAAACGTGAATACATGACCAAATAAAACCTCTACTGACCTGTCTCTTGTGCATTTCTCTTTTGAGGTTCAGAGGAGAAACAAGTTCAAAGATCAGGTGTGGCAGTGGCTGAGTGCCTCAGTGCCAGCTGCTGAGGAGTTATTTCCACCAAGCTCCACCAGGGAGTCTCCACCAGCAGTTTGGAGGGTTCCTCTTCCGCCCAAGCTTTTCTTAGTGCTCAAGGCCAAGATTTCCCAAGCAGATATGGAGCCATCTGGTCCCAGAGCACAAGTGACTCTCGTGGTCTCTTTGCCCAATACTGGTTTAGTGCACTTGGAGGGTGCCTGTGCAGTCAGCTGTATGTCAGCTGCAGACAGAGCCACAGGGCTCTGTGTGCCCTGCCAGAGGTTTTCTCATTTAAGAAGGCATTTTCCGCCCTATGGGCACAAGCTCAATGCCAACCTGCTGTGAATAGTCTCTATGCTTGTTTGTCCAGGTGCACCTGCACATGCATCAGCCTGGACACCTCTGGGCAAACATTAATAACTGCCATTGTTTCTGTGAGTTTTTATTGGAGAGTCTTTGCCACTAAGAAGTCATGATGACAAAAAGAAAACAGAGAAAAAGGAGAAATTTCTTTACTGCTTGTCAGAGCTGCTCTTGTCCTGTATGGAAAAGTTGAGAGAACTCATTTCATACAGTGTATTGTGGAGAAGATGTGAGGGCACAGAAGCTTCTTATACAGTACTAGAAAACAGCTGGGGGACTGGTTTCTTGTCTAACTCCAAGTTGTCTTTCTAGACTTTGGTAGGTATTATTCCCTCAGGGTGGGCTGATTTTCCTCCTGGGAAGGGTCATACTGCTTAAAATGTAATTATCCTGCCAGTGATCCACTTGCTAGAAGGTTGTGTGCAAGGGACAACCTAAATGAGATGCCTAATCTCTCTCAACATTACTTCCTGCACCTGCATCCAGCCAGCTGCTCGACTTGCCTTTCACCAGACATTTGCTCTCATTTCCTGCTAATCATTCTGCATTAGGTTTAGAACTGACCTCTTTGATTTCGAGGTATTTATTCCAAAATACTTTAGGTTCCAGGTGCAAATGAAGTCTCTAACTTTATCTGCATCATTGATTGATGTTATTACAAACCTTTTAACCGTCCAATGCTGCAGATCTGCACACCTAGGTGTGTACCACAAACTGTTATGCTACACAATTTATATATATATATTCATGCCTAGCTGTGGACATTTCATCTGTGTCACATGACACTGGAATTCATTAGTATCTGCTGGTTTCTATTTGCTTGTCTCCTAACCAGGGTCAGCTATGTCAACCCTGCTCATGGTTTATGACTCAGAAATTACAACAGCCAAACTGGCACCTATGCTGGCAACAACCTCACCAGAAGATCAAATGAGTGGAAGAACAATAAAGTCTGAATTAAATTTGCAAAAATCTAAAGGAACATTTACATTTTACGTCTTTTGAGACTCTGATTTCATAACATTGCAAACTTCTTGTTCACATGTGTGATGTGACAGTTGATAAGGTAAATGGTTCACCATGGCACTTGGTGCCATGGTGAACCATTCTGCTTCTTTGTAAAGGTGATGATACATCTTCCAACTCTTTCTGTTGATTGAAAACTTCCATTATTAAGAATTAATTTTAAAGAAAGCTAGTTTAGGGCACAGGTAGATATTTACAGAAAAGTGTGAATTTACTGGTAATTTAATCTCATTTTTTCTATGATATTTTCATTAGATTTTTTTTAATTACCATTAATAGTTGTTTATTCTGATCTTAGTAGAACATTGAAGATGGACTGTAATGTGCAGTCTGTACTTGTCAGGTATATAGAAAATTATTAACTGCTTATTATAAAGTAATTTGTATCTGTTTGTAGAGTATTATTCTGGGTTTCTACATCCTCCACGAAATTAAGTTTACCTGATACTAAGTTATGCAAGTGTTCTTGGATGGGTTAGCTCATTTCTACATAATTCATGCTAAAATTTAATTTTTCTTACAGAGATGGTTGTCCAATCTTTTATTTATTGTGTCTTGGGAATTTTCTTTCCAAACTAGAATTTTAATAGGGATTAAATAAATTAATATCCATTTACTGATCTTTAAAGTTTATCTGTTTACAGTAGAGCTCTTATTACTGTCCAGAAACCATCTTTTCATGTCAATTACTATATGATTTCTAATTTTCTCTCCTATTAAGGCTATGATGAAATTGCTTCAGTACTATCTGTAGTCCTCAGATTTCCCTGATTGCAGTGAGTGAGGATTTTTGCCTTATAAAGACAAGAAGTCTCATTAATCAATTTTTTAGTGGTCCAATCATTGTAGCCTAGTCCATTTTAACGTAAATTCTGTGATAACTACCTACAGCAAATGTCTGAGAAATAACAGCCCTTTATTTCAGCTGAGGATGAAGGAAACTTTGGGTCATTTTCAAACTTTACCTGGGAACCAAGGACAAAGAAGAATGGTCTTGCAAAAAAACCCATTCTCACTTAGATCCAAATGTACCCTTAATGCCTTAAAAGGGCATAATCATCCTCCTGGTGAAGACTTCAGGTTGCTGATGACCTGTTTCAGTACTCCCCCATTCTTTTTGAGGGAGATTGAAACTTCTAGTATTAGAACCCAGAGGACCATGGCAGAGATGAACATGACAGGGAGGGATACAAACTTCAAAGGTCATGTACATCCACTGCATTAATGAGGATTTTCATAGAATGTTTGGGCTGTTAAATCAGAAACTGGATTGTTTAAAATTCTACCTCTATATTTATGGGTTTTTCTATTACTCTTGCAAGATTTTTAGTGTAACATTTTCTCATGTTTTAGATTTACTTGATGCTGAAACACTGCCACTGTAGTGGGTAGAAAAATTTCTCCAGTGTGGTGGATCTCTAAACACTATAGTTTTGGAGAATTTTTTTTCTTAGAACTACACAAGACTCAAACTTTTCCTGATTTTTTTTTTTTTATCATATTCAGCTAAAATCTTCCTCCATCCTTACTTGATGGAACTACTACTTAGATAGTTGAAAAAAAAACCCCAAACATATAGGCATTTGTTCACACAGATGAGTTGCCTTTTTAATGTGGTAAATATCTAAATCATTACAGCTGTCTAGAATTTTAAATCAGTAATGAGAAGCAATACAAGTTTGTTGCCTTACTTGAGATAACCTATCATTAACCTATCATATAACCATTACATTATGTAAAGAGAGCAACAGCAAGTTGTTTGCATTAGTACAGGTGTAGCAGATGAGTACCTCATGCATCACCTGGGCAGAAGCAGCAGGCCTGGCAAGGATAGTAGATGACAGGTAGAACTTCAGGAGGATCTGTAGGCTGTTTAATAGGCTACTGTATTTGGGGGTTTCAGTCTGTGAATATGATTTTGGTCTTTTTTCATGGGATTGGAGAGAATAATGTGTTATCTTCAGCTGTGTGGGACTTGTCTGAGCTTCTAGCTTTACACCCTTTCCTAGAAGTAGTCAGGAGCTCTACAGGTGTTTTTTGTGATTGGGAGGTGGGGATAATAGGATGGGGGTGTTTCTGATCCATTCCCTGCTTGCAGAGGCTCTACAATTACTGTTTGGAGCAGCTTCAAGGTCCTTCCAAGCTATACCTCCTACAACTGATCTATGATAGTCTTTAGAACAATAAAAAAATTACTTTATTAGTGGTAGTCCTCTTAGGAAGAGCATACCAAAGCATGATCTTTCATTGTAAGCAGTCATTTGTAGTGCATAGCAGTATTAAAAGTGGTTAGAACCCACGAGGAAGGTATGTGATATTTGCTAATATATTTTGATGATTTATGAGAATGCATTACACTGGCTTACTAATCCATCTAGACTGAGATTCATATTAATTTATCTTAGGATTTAGGATTAAATGAATCACTAAACCTAATGTTATTATGTTTTTAAAAAATGTTGGGTTTTTTGTTTGTGGTAGGAAATAGTTATTTATTTTTTGAAGTGACATAACATTTTCCCTGGTCTTTCAAAATGTGAAATTGTTTTGAATATTATATGGCTCCAATTGGGAAGTGGTTACCATAAATTTAGTTTCTAGTGTTGTTAGTTTAAAAGACATAACTAAGCACTTTAGAATTAGGATGCAGCTTCTTTGATGAGGCAACACATCTCTTTCTGGTGTTTATTCTAATTTATTTTTTTAATGAAGCACGCACTATGGATTTTACACAATTTCATTGTTTGTCATTAATCCTCCAAATGCTTTAATTCCTAGCACTGTTCCCAAACTATGCATCTTTGCTGCATGATAATGAACTTTGTATTAACTGCACTAAAAATGTGTTTGAAGGAACCGTTCTCTTTTGATACTGAACCTTCTCTTTTAATCTGAGAAGCTGGAAAGCATCACTTCTAGTGAAATGTTATTGTTTTGTATATCAAGATATTCCCCTCATGAAGCACTTTTGATTGGGATTTTTCCCTCTTTGGGGTCAGGAGAGGAGGGCAGTTCTACTGAGCTCTTGACTACACAGAATTGAAATTTTGTTTTCCACTAAACACCAGATACAGGAACAAATTTTAGCACACGAAAGACTAGCCTGATCCTAGAGTGTATCATGTCTTCCATTGATTATTTTCATTATGTCGTTACATAGATAGGAATATAGATAGAAATTATACTACCCAAAATTTCCTGAATTGTTATTTTATTTCAATCTGTAATGATATAGGACTTTAGTTGACCCATTTTTTTCAGGTTCATCATGCCATGCATTACTATGATGGGTTCTTTCCTTCACTAGTTCTAACAGTGATATTCATGCTGTACACATCAAGTTTGGTTTTTAACTTCTCAATTGATTCTACTAATTTCTTTGAGTGAATGGGGATGGGTAGGAAAACTTACCCAAAATCCTTTTTAACCAAATGTATTAATATCTTAGTCCTCTTACCAATTAACTATTGAATTACTGTTACTTAACTGGAAGTGAATGGCATGTAATTATTGTCTTTCAGATCAAACTAAAGGATTCTGTCAGTTCTTGTTAAAAGTTGATCAGTTGGGGTTTACTGTTGTTGTTTTTGGCCTTTCTTCAAGTTTGCACAAGTTATTCAGTTTCAATTTGACAATTAAAACCTAAAGCCATCATAAGATTTGACTGACCAAATAGCTGTTTACAAGGATATAACCTGGTGGATGGATGATGGTAGGGCAGTGGGTGTGGTTTCCTTGACCTCAGTAAGGCATTTGACACTGTCTCCTACAGCATCCTGGTGGGCAAACTGAGGAAGGGTGGCCTGGAGGGTAGTGAGGTGAATTGAGAGCTGGTTGAGGGGAAGAAGTCAGAGAGTTGTCATTAATGGCACAGAGTCTGACTCCCCTGTAACTAGTGGGGTCCCTCAAGGGTCAGTACTGGGACCAGTATTGCTCAATGTATTCATTGATGACCTGGATGAAGGAATAGAGTGCACAGTCAGCAAGATTGCTGATGTCACCAAGCTGGGAGGGGTGGCTGACACACCAGAAGGTTGTGCTGCCATCCAACAAGATTTGGACAGACTGGAGAGTTGGGCAGGGAGAGATTGAATAAGATTTAGCAAGGGCAAGCATAGGGTATTGCATCTGGGGAGGAACAACCCCAAGTCCCAGTATAGGTTGGGGACTGGCTTGTTGGAAAACCGTGCAGGTGAGAGGGACCTGGGGGTCCTGGTGGACAGAAAAATGTCCATGAGCCAGCAATGTGCCCTCATGGCCAGGAAGGCCAGTGGCATCCTGGGGTGTATTAGAAGGGGGTAAGCTAGTAGGTCAAGAGAGGTCCTTCTCCCCTCTACTCTGCCCTGGTGAGACCACACCTGGAGTATTGTCCCCAGCTTTGGGCCCCTCAGTTCAAGAAGGATATAGAACTCCTTGAGAGAGTCCAATGCAAAGCCACCAATATGATGAAGGGGTGGAACACCTTCCTTATGAGGACAGGCTGAGGGAGCTGGGTCTCTTCAGCTTGGAGGAGACTGAGGGGTGACATCATTAATGTCTATAAATATGTAAAGGGTGAGTGTCAGGAGGATGGAGCCAGGCTCTTCTCAGTGTTAGCCAGTGATAGGACAAGGGGCAATAGGTCCAAGCTGGAGCATAGGAAGCTCCATGTGAATGTCAGGAAAAATCTTTACACTATGCGGATGATGGAGCACTGGAACAGGCTGCCCAGAGAGGTTGCGGAGTCTCCTTCTCTGGAAGCATTCAAGATCAATGTGGACATGTTCTATGTGATCTAATCTACATTATCCTGTTTAGGCAGGATCGAGGTTTGGACTATGTATCTGTGATATGAAGAGCATATTTTTGGGAGGGGGCTCTCTAAAGGAAATCTTGGCTGAAGGGCTGTGAATTATTTAAAAAATACAATTATTGTCTTTTTTTCCTGATGGCCAGATAAAATTGCTTTTGTATAAACATAACTCTTAAACTTAATGATATTTACTAAAACTGTGGTTTAGGAGAAAATGAGATGTGAAAGGTATGTATACTGCTGCTGTAAGGCTCCTTTTTCTGAACACATAAAAAATTTTATAATCTTGCTGTTAAAATTTAATAAAACTTTGATTTCTCGAGATGTGATCGTTTTCTATTCTGTAGGACTTGGAAGAATGTTAATAGTGGCAGCAAAATTTTAACACTGTCCTCAGATGGTGAAACTAATATCCCAGTTTGAGTACTCTCGTCTGTTACATAATAAAACCTAGCTGTACAAAAACTTAGTGGAGAATTACTAACTGCAATCCATTTTCTGCTTAAGCAGATAAGTTTCTGTTGACAAGAAAAACTTAAAAATTCAGAAGTTTTCTGGCCATGCTTCAGAGCTGGTTTGGAATTGATTCTTTGTAAAACATCTTTTAAAAATGCTAGATATCTATGACTTTTTCAACTGTCTGAGAAGGAAATCTTTTCTTGGGCTAAATGAAATTAATTAGGCTAAGCTAGATAAATTCAACTTTAATGTAAGTACAAGCACTGCTTTAACACTTTTCTCAGTTTTAAGAACTGCTCATTTGCTAAAGTAACTTTGAAAATAGACATAGTTCCTAGCTCTGTTCTCCTTTTGGCAATTCCAAAATTGCTCTACCACTTAAAAGATACCCTTGATTATTGCCCATACTTCTGCTTTTCTGATATCCTGCATATTTTTTACTGGTTTGTGCATGTTCATTCTCTCTCTGCTACTCCTTTTTCTAGGTCTTGATTGCTCTTTCTTTTTCCACTGTACTTGCAGTTCTCTCCTTGAAGTTTATCCTTTTGACTTTCCTTGCAAGTGTTTTGCTACTGAGCTGTCTTTGTCCCTATTAATATGTTTCTTCTTAATTGACAAGAAGGCTGACTTGTTGCACTTGTCAAGAAACTCCCCCTACTCATGCATAGCCACAATCAGAAAAAAGGACCACTTTCCTTTGGTTTTGCATTTGTGTTTGATCTTAACTGAAATAACCTTTCTCTTTTTTTCCTTCTCCACTGACAATTCTTGGATAACTTCTAAAATGCTTTCAGAATATCAAATACATTTTTAATGTTTCATCTCATACCAGATTTCATGTTGTTTTTGGGCTTGTTTGGGTTATGCAATTTTGCTTCTTAATGTTTTGGACCATAATGGAAATGGATACTGGTTTCTGCTAAAAATGACCCTCCTAGTCACAGAGCTTGTATACAGATTTTTATGCCACAGGCAGAGGTGAACAGCTGAGATTATTGCAGTAGAAGTATTAGTAAAATGGAAGAAAGCTGAAAGACTGGGAAAACTTGCCGCTGTGAAGTATGGTAGTGTGAGGAGGAGTTTTAGAAGATGTACGGAAAAGAAGGTGTAAAATGAAATACTGTCTGTTGGAGAAAATAGACTAGAAAGCAAAGCAGTTGTACAGCATAAAACATTTAAACCTTTACAAGTGCACTAATATAACATACTATATGGAAATATTTTTTTAATATATAAGCTTCAAATCTAAGCTGTACTTACAGAAGTGATGCAGGCAATTAAATGATAAACATTATTGATACTCTGATATGTGTGTGTATATATATATATATATGAACTCTTAATTTATTAATAGCTCTGCTTTTCTTCAAGAAGTTTTCTATCAGCTGTATGGCCTGATTCCACAAAGTTTAAATGAAACACATAAAATTATGTTCAAAGAAGGTTAGTGATGGTGGGGTTGAAACAAATCAGCTGGAAGATGCTTTGCTAGGGAGAATTGAAACCTGTATTACAATGAACATATATCTGCCTCTGGTGTTGGAGATAATAGGAAGTTGCATCAGACCTTGGACTCGGTCTTTAGGCAAGGTTGGAATATTAGCCTTTGTACCCTGACAAGAAACTTCCAGGCTATGAAAATACAGAGTTGTAATCATTGATATACTTCCAGATGTGGGCTGTCTGTTTCTCTTTGTAGATACAACAGCACTCGTGCTTCCCAATTAGCGTACTTGAGTTAGAGATACACCTTGTCTTAATTCTGCTCACCAGGGCTAATGACCAAACTGGGGGTATGCACAGTGGTATGTCTGTTCCAGTTATTTAATCTTGGGCATTTGCAGGTGAAGAAATGTCCAAAGCTGCTGCCATCAGTTACTTAGTGCAAGCTGCCATTTGGACAACTGTATGATCCTTTTAGTAAAGTAAAGCAGGTCTAAAGTAAATGTAATTGGAATACTGGGGAAAAAGTCTTAGAGAAGTGTCAGGCTTATGCTACTCTCAGACTAGTTTTTTTTTTTCCTCTGGTGCTTTAACTTTTGCAATCATCTTCTCTTTTTCCTACTAGCTGTCCTCCCCCTGGGTTTGATGAATCTGAAGTACTTAAGGTACTTGATTAAAAGAATTGCCTTATTTTCTCTTGTTGCTAAGTTGAATGAAAAAAGTTAACCTTCTTTCACAAGGTTGGATTTTTTTACTGGCTGGGTATCTCTTCCCCCCTCAATTTGAAGATCTTCAATTCAGCCATATAAAAGCTTTGCCTGAACTGGTGTGTTCTGGTGAAACATAGTTGAGAAATGAAAAGTTGATTTTTTTCATCAAAGGGGTTGTAAGTCAGTGCACAGACTTCAGTCTCCTGTACTGACCAAGCCTTTTGTACAAGGATGCTTTAGTAACGCCCATCTCTGTGGGCTGAGCCCTGATAAGCTTGCAGCATAATGAACTGTAAATCTATTTACACAATGAAAAATGCCTTTTGACATCTTAATAAAGAACTGTTGTCACCTCTGACTACATGTTCTGAAGTAAAGCATTTAGAAGAAAAAACAAGTAATTATGTCAATTAGAGACACTCATGATTATATCAATTACTAAATAATCCTGGACAGAGACTGAGTATGGCAGGGTGATATATCTGAGGTTGCTTTTGATGGTAGTTTCCCCTAAAGATGGATGCCTGCACTGGGTGGCAATTTGTTTTGATTAATTCTGACTGTGCTTGTTTGGATGTCCATGTTGTTCCCTGGCCATAAGAACTCAGATATGGGATCCAGAATAACTAATTTTTTCCTAACCTTGGGAAGCACTGTTAGTATTTATACAAAATATGATTTTTCTGAAAAAAAAAAACCAAGTATCTAGTAATTTGGAAAGTGTTTTTTGTAGTCCATTCATTTATGCAAATTCTGCTTGCAGATACGAATCCATTAACAACTAGGCACTCTCAATTAATTCAGGCATTATCTACAGTTGTAGCCCAAGTAAATAATAAATAGAAACTACTTTCAACTACTGGCATCATACGTCTACAAGCTCTGACAATTCTAATTCTTTTATTAGATGAGTCACTCGTAATCTGTTAGAGGCAAAATCAACTTTGAAACAACTTTCCTATGCTTCATGTACAAACTCTTTAAAAACTTTATAATTTGCCAACCCCTTCTGAGAGAAAGAGATCTTTGTTTGACACTGAGCAATTGTACTTGGCTGTCCTGTTATTTTCTTATCTAACATATTTGCAAGCTATCAGGCAGTGAGTCCAATCAGTAAGTTAATGATATACACTTGACTTGCATAGCACACATCAAATTTTTTAGTCATAAACCAGTGTTATGCTTCAGTTAAATATTATCCAAAGACACACCAGGTTGAAAGTCACAGCTGTGCAGAAATCATATTTCCCTTAAGCTGCAGATTCAGAAAGTGAGGTTTCTAAACACACCTAAGACAGCTTTTTCAAAGACCTTTCATGACAAATACTAGACAGTTAAAGTAACTCTTTTCCAAGTGAAAGCTTGGATAGTAGCATAACTCATGAACAGATTTATATTTTTGGGGGCATTATATTGCTTTTTTCTGGTAGATGCTCATTCATCTACAGGATATGAATGCTGGCAGGGTGATGGGTCCTCTGCTCCATCTGGGGAACTGTGCTTTTTCACCAACCCACATGGAGGCATCAGTCATGAGAAACAAGGTAAATCTCAGTAGGCTTCATTGTAATTGTGATGTGGTTTGATAACTGGACATGGCTGGAGAGAGAACTGGAGGGGATTTAGAAGACTTTCTAACGTTACAAAAATGCTTGGTATTTTTTTTCTTCACTCCATTTGATTTTTTTTATGACAGTTTCTTCATTTTTCAGTAATGTTTTTCCTGCTTACTTTTCAGCATCTACAGAGTGCACCTCTTTCATAAATCTTCATGTAGATACTAAGTAGCAAAGCATTTCCTTGACTGCTTAAAATTTGATGATTTAACACGTTAATTTTTTTCTTAATACATACTCAAATTTTCTACTGAAATGCAGATTTGATCCAAAATACCTAGATCAAAGCAGAAGTAACAACAGCCTTCCCCCCTACACACCCCAGAAAAGGGTGAAATTTTCTTGTATTCATTAATTTATAGTCTTGGCTTAATTCAAATTCAGAGGCTATGAATATGGTTGCTGCTGTTTCTCTTAAAGAAAAGATCGAAGTAGTGGGAGTGCATTTTAACTGCTACAGTCTGAGTAGATTTGCGTCAGAAATTTATTTCCTGAGCACTATAATACAAAATCATGCTGCAAATGATTTCATATGATGCATGAGAGCCCTCCTTTTTGAGAATCTTTCTCACAGAGTGCAAAGAAGAGCTTGGATTTATAAAAAAATTATAATTTTTTAAGATCTTCCACTCACTGTGCAATAAAGAAGGCTACTGTATTTGTGGGGCTTTGGGGGTTTAGATTTAAATTCAATGTAGATAAACCTGTGTGCTTCTGAGCACATGAAAAAGTGCTAATGAACTTGTGTAAGTGATGATTGCTTTCTGATGAAATCTGGAATAAAGAAGAGTCAATAAAATTGAGAGCCCTCAACTTATAGCTGTGTACCCATGTATGTGGGCTTTTCCTTCTTCCAGTATGTCTCCCTGTTTCATTCAAATACAATGCAGATATGTGTTTGGAACAGGAGCCTAGAATCACTTCTAGGGTTCTTGGGATTTTTTTCCTTCAAAAATAAGGCAATTGTCAGGACTGTATTGGATACCAGTACATTTTAACTTTCTTGTCCTGTATTAAAATGTATTAAATGTCATTTGCTGGGAATTCTGCCTGTTGAATCCCCTGATGTGTGACTAACACATCTCAGGGTAGCAAATTTTTTATCACTATGCCTAGAGATGGTTATGGTGCGTTTCACTAGATAGCATTGAAATCCTTGTGGTGCATGGTGTTGGTTTCCCCAGAAAGAGTGTTTCCTAGAGGCAGCATCTTCTGTTATGACTGCAGATTATGCAGCAAGAGATGCATTCTTCTATTTGTTTTATTTTACACTTTTTTTTTTTGTTGAGCGAATACCAGTATAGACAAATACTTATACCAAAGTAGAGAAATTCCAGAGTTCTAGTTCCAGAGACTAGAAAAGTTTAGCCTATAGTTTCGGTGGAAAACTAGTGTAGAACTAGTCTTTGAGTGACAGGCTGTGGAAGCTGGGGCTGCTTGAATAATGCTCTAGATCACTCCAGGAGAGAAGATAGCTGTCAGACATAAAGATGCAGAGTAAGGTGTCAATTGAAGATTCATCCTGCTGCCATCCACTCTTCTGATCTGGAATTATCGCAAAATGATTTTTCTACTTAGGTGTCAGCTCTCCAATTTCCTGTTCATGATGGGTCCCTGTTGTTTAATCTGGGCTGTACTCGGCTTTAAGAATATTTCTGCACTGAAAATATAGAAAAGTTGGAATTTCAGATGATGATTTTTTTTAGTTGCCATTTTGGACTTCGTATGTGGTTGCTTTGTGCTTTGCCACAGCATTGGAAAAGGAGCTGAATAAATCCTACAGTAATTTTTTTACCTCTGAGCTAGTATTGCAACATATTCAATAGGGGGATGTATAATACTTAATTCCATTTAAAAATATTTTGCTCCCCAAATATCCCGAACTGAAAACGTATACACATACAGACTTGAAGTAAAACCTTAAACTGCTGTCTGATTCTTTGAGACTTGGATTTTTTTCTTAGAGGCTATGTTAAAGATTGGTTTTGTTCATAGGAAATTCTGCACAAAAATATCTAGAACATCCCACACATTTCTTACTGCTGGCCTTTTCCTCTCTGTGCTGTGACTTTATCTTTGTAATATATCTTCCAGCAAAGTTGTAATGATTCACTTTCAAGTTATATTTTATGTGAAAATTGATACTGCTTGGGATTATAATCATGAATTATCAACTTGGATTTTTTGTTTGTTCTTGTGATTTTGTTCATATCCATTTTAAAATGTCTTTCAGCTATGAGAAAGTTCCCAAGGAGATATTTCATATGGTCTAATGCATTTCATGTAATGTAAAGCAGATATGCCTCAGCAGTGTTTGTGCTGGTGATGAAGCACTGACATGCTTTTCAGCCACTTAAAGAGCTAAGGAATAGAGGCAGTAATAAAAAGTTGGTTGATGAATCAGCCAATCTGTACATTAACTTGAATTTGAAATCCTTGTGTGAATTGTATACATTTCCCCTTTCTCACCTTGTAATTAATTGTTGCAGTAAGTTGATGTAAATATGAAAGCTATGAAATTGGGCATCACAGTGTGACTATAAATGCTGCAGTTGCAACTTTATTTAAAATTATCTGTGAACTGAGACAATATAGAATAGACCAAGAGCATTAGTGAGGGGCTGGCGTGAGCACCAATTTGAGAGGGAATGCAAAGGGTCATATGTCTAACCAGAATCCTGAACAGAAGGCAGAGTTATTACCAACCCTCCTCTGCTGAGTAAGAGAAAATGCGAGTGAACTCACACAGTGCATGAAATTACCAGGCAGTCCCAAATATCCGCCCTTCTGCTTAGGGCAAAGTTCCAATAAGCTTGCTCCTTCCAGGTGCTTCTATCTGGACTCTTATTTTTTAAAGATCCTTCCACCTTTACAGTAAGTTGTTCAAGGAATGGGACTGTGGTTCAAGGATTTTCTGGCCTGTCAGACACATGGAAACTCTTTCATTCAGATTTGATGTACTGGAAAAAGAGCTACCAGACAATACCAAGGCAGAAATAAGCATCTGTCCCAGTAAGTAATTATTTATCTGTTCACATGCCTTCCTCAAATTCCTGAGTGAAATGGTATGCTCAACTGGGTCCTGTGCTGTAAAGACATGTTCCAGCATGGTAAAGAAAAAAGGTGTAGAAGCTGTCCTCCCCTCACTGTGTTGCTAACGTGTGCTGCAAGAAAAAAAAGTTGGAGGAAAGGCAAATAGGGAGGCTGTCATTCTGAGGACTTGTTTCAGCTTGCTGTGGTTTTGCAAGGCAGGGTTCTGGTGTAGAGGGGGGCTTCAGGAGTGGCTTCTGCAAGAGGCAGCTCGAAGCTTTCCCTAGGCCTGACAGAATAAAAACCAACTGGGCTCAAGGATGAACCCACCACTGACCAAGGATGAGACCATCAGTGACAGTCATAGCACCTCTGTGAATCACATTTGAGAGAAAGAACCCCACAAGCAGCCGCTTTTTGCCACCAGAGAAGGGAATGTGAAGATGTAAGAAACAGCAGACACCAAGGTCAGTGAAGAGGCGGGGGAGGAGGTACTCCAGGCACTGGAGCAGAGATTCCCCTGCAGACCATTGAGAAGACAATGGTAGAGCAAGGTGTTCCCCTGGAGCCCAGGGAAGATGACAGGGAGCACAGAGCCCACCTGCAGCCCCTGGAAAAGCTCTGCTGGAATGAGTGGATAGATATGGAAGACTCTGACCCACCTTGGAGCAAGCTCCTGGCAGGACCTGCAACCTGTGGAGAGGCCTGATGGAGTAGGCGTTCTGGAGGTGGGGCCAGCCTGGAACAGTCTGGGCCTGAGAGACTACAACCCACAGAAGTGGTGGTCTTCCCCACTTCTGAAGTACAACCCACAGTGGGGCAATTTGTGAAGAGCTGAAGTCTGGTGGGAAAGAAAAATGTTGGAGAAGTTTGTGAGGGGACTGTCTCCGGTGGGTGGGACCACACACTGGACCAGGGGAAGAGAGGAATGCTTCCTTGGCTATAAAGGAAAAGAACTTATGAGGAACTGACCAAAGCCCCCATTCCCATGCCACCCTGCTGGTGGGGAAGGGAGAGAAGTCATGAAAAATGTTAAACCTATAAAGAAAGTGAGGGACGATGACACATGCTTTAAGATCTAATTTTACTTCTCATCATTCTACTCTGGCCTATGTGTGTGTGTAGTATAATGCAATAAATTAAATGCTTTTTGTGAGATTTTTTCTTTAAATTCTATTTTTCCCATGATACAAATTTTTGAATGATCTGGTCCTTATCTTGACGCCTGAGCCTCTCCATATATATATTTTCTACCACATCCAGCTGAAAAAGGGGTGATAGAATGACTTTGGTGGAAGTCTGGCCTCCAGCCAGGGTCAAATCACTACACAGCTCTTCTCTGCACAGCGTAGTTTCTGCTTTAATGCAGCAGTGTAGCAAAGCCAATGAGCAGTGGTAAACTTTGGAGCATATCAAATGAGAGCTATAACTTTCTGTTGTAAGGCCCTTGGAAGCTTCTGGGACTGGGCTTACACTCAAAGTTCCCCCAAAAAATCAAATTGCAAAATAGTGAAATAAATAGTAGTAGAATAAACCAGATATGAGAATTTTTTTATTTCCTGGTGTTAAGTTTTTGTTTCTCTTTGCAAGTACCCTGGAGAAACAGAATATATACTGAAATTGTTCAGCATGTAGCTACAGTATATTTTAAGACTATCTTCTGTATACTAGCTTGGACAGTTTCTTACAAGTAGGTAGCTACACACATTTGTGAAGAAAAAAGCATATCTTACAGTGATAGAATATAAATGGAACTCTTTCAGTTTGGTGGGAGGCGGGTTTTGGTTTGGGTTTTTTTTTATTCTTTTGGTTTTAATAATGTTCATTCTCTGTTGTATCTCTTCCACTGCTCTGTTTCCTTCTTGTTCGTGATTTTAAAATTCTTGTTTTTCTTCCTTATTCTAGGAGGCCTTTTGGAATGTGTCTGCATGCTAGTTAAATAGCAAGTTATGGTGAGAACCATATCTTTGCTACTGGTTTTGTGGTTTTAATTTTTTTTTGTTTACTTCAGATTCTACCTGGAGAAAGTGTGATTTTGAAACTGATACATGCAAAGCTCTTCACAAATTAAATTTACAGTCTGGATGGATAAGAAGAAGTGGTCGATCTGGCATGGGACCTCCATACTCTGACCACAATGGGAACCATAGTGGTAAGAATCCTCGTGTTCTATGAAGGAACAGTGGGATCACTTAAATTCATCTCTATTTTATTAACTTAATTTTACTTATTTCTTGAGAGTTCAGTTGGGTTCTGACACATATTTCCTGAGAGTTTCTGTCCAGGTATTTAGGTGATTGTATTTACAATAACCCAGAATACCAGGGAAAAAAATAATCCAGAAAACAATTATTTTTATCATGGAAGAGCAAGTAATCAGTCATCAAGACTTGTGTTCATTTACCTGAGTGACCTTTACCTGTTTTGAACATATCAGTTGATAACTTCAGTCTTGAGGATTGCAAAGTTTAGAAATGAGTATTGAGCTTCCCATTCAGAGATGTATTTTCATCTCTTCTTGGACTGGCAAATACCCAGAGTGTGCATATTTATTAACTCCAAATATTTTGAGAGAAGGTGACTTTGTATCTGGGGACAGGAAGAGCTCTGATAGTCTGAGCCAGCTTCTCTCTAAATCTTATTACAATTCCCCTTTGCATCAAAGACTGTCCCTCAAGTAAGTAATTCATTGTCCCTGTCCTCAGAAAAAATATGTTTCTTTATGCTTGTCCAATTGCCAAGTTAACTTTGCTTTCCAAAACCTGTCATCTTCTTTCTATAATATGTGATTTATTTTTTTTATACTGTTTAGCTTATTTGAGCCAACTTCTTTAGCTGCAGTAAGCCTTCTTCTGATTTTCAAAGCTGTTAGAAAGCTTGTTTATAAGAAAGCTTGTTTATAAGAAAGCAAGGAAAAAAGGAAAGTATTTGATGGGGAATTCTAATCTCACAGTAAAGATGTGAGCTGGTTGAAGTAATCATCTCAAGCTGTTTATTTCAGTTCTCCATGTTTTCTGCTATTCTCCTTCCCTTTTCTCTGCCCGCTCCCTCTCAGCCCTCCTGTGCACACAGTGGTGCATTAGACCTCAGAGCAATCACCTGAAGGCAGGCACACAATATTTGGGAGTGCACAAGAATGTAATTTTCTGTAGGACTACATGTTTTTCATATTGTTTCCAAACTGTGATGTCTGGGGTTTGGAAATCTGTATTTTTCTGAAACAAGTGGCACTTCCTACACATTCCATAAGCTACCAAACACATAGAAGTTCCATGTAATGATTAATGCAAATTGGTGGTTTATGGGTGAATGCATACAAAACTTGCTGAGGAATCAATAAAATGAAAATGGCACAGAAATAGTGCATACTTTAGAAATAATTAAATGAAAATACATCAACAATAATAGTATCTGTTTTCCTGTAAGCTCTCATTCCACAGCTGACGATTTTCATGATGCTCTGTAAATCGGAAGTTTTACACATGCAGTGTGCTTCTAAGAACTTCATTTTTCACTTGTGTATGATATACAAGGGCATCCTACAAAAGCCAACACCTATTTTTTAAGTTGTGTGGCAAAAAAAAAGCATTGCACACATCAGACAAAGTAATATTGAGAACAGCTGAATCAATATTGTGGCCCATAACTGTTAACGGTTATTAATCCTTTCTGTTACAGTCTGGTCAAATCTCTTTTTCTCAAACCCTTCATCCTACATTGGGTGCCAAGAAGGACTGTTGTGGTTCAACCACATCTGACAACTAAGCACTACACAGATGTTCTCTCGCTTCCTCTGGAGTGATGAGAGGAGTTAAAAGAGTAAAAGTGATAAAACTCTTTAAAATAAAATATAATAACTAACATGAAATAATATTTTAAAAAAATTATGAAAAAAGAAAAAATAAAACCAGGAGAGGCAAGTGATGCAAAAGAAAATAACTTCTTGTGACTGATCTGCAGCCAGTCCCAAAGCAGCTGACGTCCCAGCTCTTCCCCCAGCTTTATTGCTGACCATGGTGTTGTATGGTATAGACTATCCCTGGGGTCAGTTTGGATCAACTGTCCTGGCTGTGCCCTCTCCCAACTCCTTGTGCACCCCCAGCCCACTCATTTGCTGGAAGGAGAAAAGCCCTTGGCTCTGTGTAAGCTCCGCTCAGCTGTAACTAGAACATCCCTATGTTATCAACCCTATTTTCAGCACAAACCCAGAACATATCTCCACGCTAGCTACTATGAAGAAATCTAACACTTCTCCTAGCCAAAACCAGTTCAGTGTATTGTGCCTCTGAAAATAAGGCTTATTAAATAAATGCTGATATAAACTGATGACAGAAAAATCTTGAGTAACTACCAAAACTTTTTCATAAAAGTAAGTTTTATTTCAAGTAGATAAGTTCTGAAACACCTAAAAATAGTAACAGCTCATCAAGAAGCCAGTAAAAGACAAATACTACTGAATAGAAATATAGCAAACTCTTGGCTAGAAATAATTGACCAGTCAACAACTAGCTTAGGGTTTGTGTTCAAGTGGTAGTATCTACCTCATCAGGTTGCAGCAAAGAACTTGAAAGATTTTCTTTCCTATGTCCAAATGGTGTTGCAAAGAAGTCATGGGGAGGGTAAAATTTAACTTACCCAGACATCCAAAGCCAGCAGAAGTTTTGGAAACATCAGCTTTAGGTGTGTGTTACAGAGGAAGCAAACCTTCAGTGCCTTATATATTCCCATTGATTTGTTTGGGTGCTGGTCAGCATTGTATCTGCCATGTTTGAATTATGCTATAGAAATTTTAATATAAGTTATTTGGATCAGAAAAGAGAAAGCATGAATACTTGTGCCTATTCAGCTTGCTGAGAGGCTGTGTATTCAGATCTGTGAACCGGACAGCTGAGGAAAGTCAATGTATTTGGTTATTTGGTTTTCTACCTGAAGAATGGCAAAACTACACTTTCATTTTCTGATTACTCATTCTAATTGTCTAGGAAATATTTATCTCCATATGGCAGCTATTCAAGTTTTTGTACTGCTGACTCAACAGACTGTGCGATCAGGTTTATGTTGGTTCCTGCTTAAAGACCAGAAATTATATTGTATGGTGACAATTGAGCAGAGTACACTCTGTGGCAGAGTATTAAAAGGAAGAGTGCCTGCAATCAGGATGAGTAATTGCACCCATATTAGCAGAAGGGCAAAGATCACTTGGTAGGTGTAACTCTTTTGAAGATGTATGTAATCATTTACTAGAAAGTAACAGGCTTTGTTTAGACCAGTCCCTCCACATCATTGTTATTTTCATTGAAAATGTACTTGAACAGGCATAGGATGACCACTAAAAATAAACCCAAACAAAGCTGTTTTTACTAATTGAAACCTATGTTACCTATGCAGAGATTTAATTTAAAATAATCATTCAAAGAATATATGAAAATTACTATTTCTGCCCCACATGGGTAAGGCATAAAGTTCCTATTACAGGTGAGATCTCACCTTATTTACACATCTTAGATACATTTGTCTTTAGGGAACAAAAAGAAATGGGAGTTAAAGAGTGAAACAGACTGGAGTAAAGGATAGAACTCTGCTGAGGTACCAAGCCTCACCTGTAGTGGGTGGAAAGATCACCTTTGGAGCTGGCAGGCTCTGACTTGACAGACCTAATGCCTGGGGGAACACGGTCACTGCTCTAATACGAGGCTGCAAAACTCCTCTCTGCAGAAGGTTGCTCAATTGGCACCAAACACAGAGCTACTCTCATGGTCCTTGGTCAGCTGCTTTCCAGGTGCCTGCAAGGGTGAGAAGTTAAAGTGCATAGTTTTGTAAAAGAACTTGTTGGATGTTTCTGGGATCTTTGCTCTTACTGAGTATTCAAGCTATTGGCACATGAAACATATTGGCAACCTACCTGAAATTTCAGCAGGGATGTAGAGCAATACATATCTGTATTTAATACAAATAAAAGCTTGTCAAACAATGACTGAAAGTATGATATGAATCTTATCTGGGGAAAAAGTCAGCTTTTTACTTATTAATTCATACCTGTATACATATCTCTTGTTTTAATGTAAAGTTTTATACATCTTCTTTCCAAGCTTCTAAAAGTATGGGTTGTTTTTGGTTTTTTGTTTGTTATTTTTCTTTTTAACAGCTTATTTTCTCTCATTGTTCCCTGAAACACAATCATCTTCTGCAACATTAAGGACCAGTGTTTTACTTCCCACTGATGAAGGCGTTTGCCAGGTATTTTGACGCATAGTACTCACATTTCATTGTTTGTAATAGTACTTCTCTGGAATAACCAGACTTTTTTTTTCTTCCTTAGATTACATTTCATTATTGGATCAGTCAAATGAGTGGAACATTGACAGCAGGGATTCAGAAGCACTCTGAAGATACTATTACAAACATCTGGCAAGATTCAGGAGACCTGCAAAATCAGTGGAGAGTAAAAACCATCACAATCAATAGCACTGAAAAGTATGAGGTTGGTAAATTGAGGTAACTGTAAATTGCCCTTGTTAAATGACTTAAATTGTGGTTTGTTTTTTTTAATAAGTCAAAATTAAATATTTTGCAAATAGAAATCATTATCACAAGGTAAAAGAAGATATTTGTAACATCATGGTTGGTATTAATAAATATTGCTTGTTCTTATCTCTTGTGGCAAAACTAATGCCAAACCTTACTTAAACTGTGCATGTGTCTTAAATATTCCAAACATTTCCTCATAAATTATCTTCCTGTCTGTAGAAGGGATGCACTCATGATCTTAACTTTCAACATAGCGTTCATTAGCCTCAGTCTAACTGTACTGATAAGGTCAAACTTTATAGGAAATTCAGTTCTGTTCTACAGGAACATTTCAGGTGACAAATACTTTAACTGTGTATATATTATATATATATTTAACACATGTATACAGTCTTATTTTGCTCAAAGCTTCTGAGAAACAGTGCAAGTCACTCATCTGAATCCTCACCTGAGTGAGACTTCACCTGGAGTACTGTGTCCAGTTCTGGAACCCCCAACATAAGAATGACATGGACCAGTTGGAGAGGGTCCAGAGGAGGGCCACAAAGATAAGAGGGCTGGAGCACCTTTCCTACGAGGACAGGCTGAGAGAGTTGGGGCTGTTCAGCCTGGAGAAGAGGAGGCTCCAGGGAGACCTTATGGTGATCTTCCAGTACCTCAAGGGGGCTTACAAGAAAGATGGGGAGAGGCTGTTCAGTAGGGCCTGTTGTGACAGGACAAGGGGTAATGGTTTTAAAATAGAGGGAGGGAGATTTAGATTGGAAAAAATTTAGAAAAAAGTTCTTTACTGTAAGAGTGGTGGAGCACTGGAACAGGTTGCCCAGAGAGGTGGTGGATGCCCCATCCCTGGAGAAGTTCAAGGCCAGGTTGGATGAGGCCCTGAGCAACCTGATCTAGTTGGGGGTGTCCCTGCTTCTTGCAGGGGGGTTGGACTAGATGACCTCTGGGAGTCCCTTCCAACTCTAGCCATTCTATGATTCTATGATTCTATAAGTCTCATTGGTTATTCAGATGTTTTTACATGTGCATTTACACAAAATGTTAATGCATTTAATATAACTTACGGCTACAATATTGTAGTAGATGTATACTCACTATTATGCAAAATATGCAAAATACTGGAGGAAAAGTGGGGCATTTCCTCAGTTACTGTGCTGAGTTATGGTTAGCATACAAACCTGAAGGCATGAGAGCGCAACCTCATTTCAGTAAACCATATGAGTAGCATAATTACTTGGCTTGAAGAGGTATAATTGAGGTAAAGCATCCAACAAGGTCTGTATTTTTGAAGTAATTCTTGCTTCATTCTGTCTGAGTGGGATGTTATATCTCCGTGTAACTTGATACAAGTACCAATGTTACTTGTCAATAACTTAAATCTACCCGAGTGTATATATAGCAATGTGAGATGGTACTGGAAGGGTGTACTTCTAGATTTGCTTTGTTATCCTTAATTTTGCTGAGAACATTGACTGAGTCTGGGAATGGTTAATATAATATGGCATCATCTTCCTCTGAATTGTTGGATCAAATCCTAATTAGGTTATTACCTTGCAAACCTTATTATCCTTTGGTCTCTAATGTGAACTGATGAGCACAGTCCAGCTTTAAAGAGGTATGTGTCAAACTTACTGCAGAAATCATTAGAATTGGCTAAATAAATGTAGCTGGGCACCTCACCAAATCTAGAGGCTGAGATTGAGTGAACTGCTTCTCTTGCATTTTTTTCCTCCAGTGACAGCTTGTAAGATGCTGGTCATACATCACTTGTTCTTTTGATATGACAAGGTCTTCATCATACAGGGTTACCTATGGAATTTCTCAAGATATGCTTGAAATAAACTATAAAAAAAAATGTAGTCATATAATTAGTAATTGCACTGTTTTATTGCAGCAGCGTGTAAAATTCGTCTTGCAGCAGAACTGTTAGAAATACAAGTTTTCCTGTTCCAAATTTCCAAAATAAATCTTCATCAGGAACTGACATCTCATTTTTCTGAAGAATTGTCATGATCATTAATGATATAGTTAGATTTCTTAGTGATAATTAAAGATTCTATGGAAAAAATTGATATGAAAAAAATAGTACTTGAATATATTTTGTCAATTTTGCAGGCACACTTGAAGTGAGACTGATAAAAATCAACTTCCACTGCTTATTTTCTCTGCTCATTTTGATATTGACTACTTGACAATTTTTTTCTCTACTCAAAAGCCAATAAATCTTATCTTTATAGAATAGGGTGTTTGGTTTTGGCTTCAGAAAACCTCCACTTATAGGGAAATCTGAAACACAAAGACTGCCACTACTTTAATTACCGAACACACAGCAAACTCAGTGTGTCTCTTTTGGCAGGGTTTTGAAGAACACCATTATGTTGCTCTCCTAAACTATTTCTCTCATTTTTATTGAGAACAAATTTTTGCCTCCTAGGATTCTGGGCTTTGGGTCCGTTTTTGTTTTGTGCTTTTTTCCTGTGCTTTGCCTTGCACTTCACTGCTGCACTGGGAAACTGTCCCCACAGCTGCACTTTTTGGGGGGAAGCCCAGTGTATGTTAGACCTCCATCTACATCCCCACTGTGGTTTTCCTTGCCACTAATGGAGCTGTAATGTTAATTTGTTCTGATGGCCATAGATAATGCATATTTAGGCAGCACTTGTTATGAGCAAATAGTGTCATTAAGTAGGCATTGTCATTAGAGTTTCTTGGACTGAGTTTTTGATTTTGTTTTGGAGTTCTGGCTTTATATAAGAGGGAAAATTGAACAATATTTTGCTCAAATAAATGTGGATAGCAATCATTTTGGTTATTACTGGATTGACTTCCTCAGGTAGGTCAGATGGGTATCTGTGCCAAATAAAGCCCAGTTAATATTTTTTAGACTTGGTATGATGAAGAAAAAGAACTGATGCTTTTTCAGAGTTGGGTTCAGAGATGCAGCACTGACTCTGCTCCTAGTTCAGCCTGTAGTAAATCTTGCCTGGATTTCAGGTTTGACTCCTGTAGTCAAACACTTTTAAACAGAAATGGGGATTTTAGTTTATTATTGGAGAAACTCCTGTGAATGTTCAGAATGCCAGGATGTATTGAATGTGTACATCACCAGTGAGCAAAGACCTCTGTAGAGACATTCATAGCATGTATATTTAAATCAAGTCTCTTAAATCTGGGCTTGTTATGATACTGACCAAGTAAAGAAACTGTTCATGACTTTTGAGGAAAGAAGTTGTTAAATACTTTGTGTGCTTCAGAGTAGTATGAACTTTAAGCTACCTGTGATTTTGTACCAGCAAAGTGAGATAGCACCTCTTTAGCATTTTACAAGTCACATTGTCTCACTGACTATGAAGTCCTAACTGCAAGCTATATATAATATATATTGAGATGAAAAATTGAATTATTAATAACTAGATGTTTACTTCATACTGGGGAGTCTTGGTTAAAAGTTAAAATATTTATCAAATCCTTGATATTATTTCTTGGGTTTCTAATTACAGAACAGTGCAATTGATATTTTCAAACTTATCTGAAACTATCCAATTAAGAAAAAAATGCTCAAAACATAGTATTTGTCCTTCTATTGGTGATGTCATCAAAGTATGCATTTACATACGTTGCAGCAACATTCAACAATTCAAAAATTATTTTGTGAGAAAAATTAAATAAAAGAGTTTGCAAGGTACTGCATTTCAGTCATATAATCATGCTACTGAATGTGATACAATGCTATTAATATTTTATGACAGTTATTTTTCCAAGTGGATAACAAGATGAAACGAAATAAGCACATTATAAATAAATAGCCACCACCCCCACCCCCCCAAAAAAAAAAAAAACCCGACCCAAAAACTTATACCAGGATTAAACCGATTCCTTCAAAACGTACAGATTTCAATGATCTGCCTTCTTTCCATTGTCCTATAGCTGATCAAACATGTGTGAATGCACAGGATGACATTATTTCTTACCAATACTGTATTAGAAAATGCCGTTGTCTATGTGTCTGCAAACAATGGTCTTTGTAGAATAGCTGACATAGAAAGTGGTTCCTGGCCATCCTTCTATTTGCTGTATTTAAAAAAAAAACAAACTATCTTTATATAAAAATAAACTGGGCATGGATTTCTCACTGGTGATGGGAAAGATAATATCATGCCTCCCTTTGGCTGTATAATGCCAGATAATTGGATTTCAAAGCTTGCCATACTTCTTTATGTAAAGCACAGCTTAAAAATACCAACCAAGTAAACAAACAAACCCCCCAAAATCCCATCTGCTCATAAAACCGATGTACAGTGGAATACCATACTCTTTATAACTTACAGGATAAATCCATGTGTTCTGCTACAGTTCCTTAAACTATACAAAAATTTCACCTGAAGTCAAAAGTTAATATCTGAAAACTTATTATCTCAATAACACTGTACATCCACTGAAGAGCTTCAAGATATATTGAGCCTCCAGGACCCTGGTAATGTCTTGGTTATGCAGGGAATAATTTAAGGAAAGGTATTTTTTTTGGCTGGCTTGTTGGATTGTTTTGACTGGTGAGGTGTTTTGGGGTGGTTTTTTTGCTTTTCCCTTGGACTTTGGTTGATCCGTGCGCTTCTATATCATTGCATAAAAATTATGGTCTACATTTACAGATGTAGACCAAAATCTGATAGAAATGTAAGATATTTGTAACTTCTTGTATATAGAAGACTTTGTTAGGAAAAAACCCCAACCAACTAAAAAAACCCCACTCTTGTAACATTAGAGCAGAATTCCAGTTGACCAAGTACTGTTCAAGATTTGTTTGTCTAAGAAATTGATGAAAGGCTTCTGATTAATGGTGTTTGTTGCTCTGATTTTGCTCCAGGTCTCTGATAAATTCTCAGATCAAGAAAAGGTTTACATTTCCAGTCTCTGGTGGAATAAAGCCCTGATAAAACATAATGTGTTTTATACCTTAACTGTTGAGATCCTTACATAGATTTTAATGTACTTCAGATCCATAGTGTTAAATGCTGCTTCACTCATGAGAGTGGTGATTAGACTACATATGTATTTTTTGATAACACAGACATGCGAAAAAGCCAGGATGTTAAGCCTCCAAAACTGTTTACTGTGTGATTTGAGTTGTCACATTTCTAATAGAAACTCCATGGACTACACTGGCCTACCTTGGAAGCTCTTTCTATGATAATAATGATCGGAATTTCCTGTCAATTTTCTGTTAATCTCTGCAGGTTATCTTCTGGGGAATGGTGAAGACATGGAAAGATGGAACTGTTGCAATTGATGATATTAATTTCAGTGAAGGATGCTCTCTAGCCTGCGGTAAGAATACCTGTTTTTCAGGAGAAAGGTCATTTTACATTGTCTTTCCTTTAGAAGAGAAAGTACAAAAAAGCACCATTTGGTATTCTCAACTCTGTAAGTGTTTTCATGAGGTTTATTTTTGTTCCTCTAAACCACCATCTGCCATATCACATCTAAACTCAGTTAGAAAGAATGATAATAAATACATTAAGAAGTCTGTTGCAGTACAAAAGCAGCT
>VXBZ01002533.1:123172-157484 GCA_013399135.1 Heliornis fulica | reverse complement strand
AATGTATTTATAGAGAAAAAAAATGTACCATAATGCACTAAAATTTCTGCATTCATCAACACTTGCAAAAACCATGCAGATACTCCTCTGCAGAAGTTAAAGGTGATCCATTTAATCATTTGTGTGGGAATAAAAATTTTTTTTCCAAATTACTCTCTGAAATAAGAGAAGCAGGGACAAAATAAGTGTGGTTGCACAGCAGTGAATGTATTTGTAGAGCAATATCAGAAATAATAAAAAAAAGTTATATAGTATAAATGGAGTTGATAAGAAAAAGTAATGATTGTCTCTTCCATCTTTCAAAGCTGAGTAGCATTCTCTCTCTCAAAAAAAAAAAAAAGCAGTAAAAAAGAGACAGTTCTTGACCATTTTTAGCTTTACAAAAAATTGTTTATAGATAGTAATATATCACAATAAAGGGAATAGAATGGAGGTAGTTTGAGCTACTGCTCCCCTGCTTCACCAAAATAAATCTTGAGGGAGAGGACTAGAAAAGCAATACATTTGAAATTTTAGATGAAGGTTAGAGACACAAGGAATGTGGTGGGGTGGTGGTGGAGGAGGAGGTTAACTGATTTGTAGCAAAGAGGTGGAAGAATTTGACAAACAAGATTAATACTATGGAGGAAACATATGGAGGAAGGCAAATAATATTATTGTCTTACTAGAGCTCTATAAAATCAGAAGGTAATGTCTGTTGTGTGGAACAATAACCAGTTCAAAAAGTTGTTGGATTGGTGGTGATTTACAGCTTTCAGTGTAAACACCATCCCCAAAAGGTCTGGATACTGGCAAGCGCACAGAAAATTTAAGTTTACTGCTACAAGCTGTTTTTATTGAAATAAATTTGGAAGAAAGATGGTCACAGTGATGGGTATCTAAGTTGTTAAATAAATGTGGAAAAAGTATGGTATCCAGTTCCATCTAATCAAACAGCAAATGCAATGTTCCACGGTATATATAAATGTGCTTCAAGAATTTGTATATATATGTGGGGGGGGAATACATTAAATATTTCTAAAAGCAGACTTGCAACCATGGGCTATGGTTTTAACCTGCTGTGCAGTATGGTTCCTAGTATATCTTCTTTTTCTGTGTCTTATAAGTGGCTCTTGTAGGATGGTAATAATAGAGGGTTTTTTTAAGCTGAAATATTTAGCAAAATGAAGCAAGTTTTACACAGGATTAAGTGTCTTCAGTATCAAAAGACATTTATCACATGAACAAGTTGACAAATACTTCTATCCTACACCGATGTGTGAACTTGCAGCTGCCTTTCCTTCTGAAATAATGAAAAAATTTGATCTCATGTCATTTAGTGTTCGGAATTAGGAGATTGGCTTGTTCCTGTCTTGCTGATTCATGAACATATATAAAGCAGAGATTTTGTCTTCCAGCATTGTTAGTATGTTGTAACAGTTGAAGTCCTGGTGGGAAAAGAGCATAAGTAATTGCTCATCACAGATCATCTCAATGATATTCTACTGGCTCAGACCTCTCAGTCTGTCAAGCAGGAGACAGCATCTTCCTGTTAGTTTTTTGGGGGTTTTGTTTGTTTGGGTTTTTTTTAATATATTACAAGACAGGAAAAAAAATAACTGACCCTTTCTATAGTATTTATAATATTTCACTTACCATTCATAGCCCCTTTTATAAATCTCCTGTAAGGTAAACTGGTTTTATCCTTTCAATTGAATTTTTTTTCTATTATCCTGCTCTGCATCTTTTTCTGAACTACTTCTGATTCTGTACCACCCTTTGTGGAAAAGGTATGACCAGTACTTTGCACAGTATTCTAACAAGGGTCTTGATATTGATAGTTGTAATGGTAAGTCTGTTTGTATGTATAGCTTATGTTAACTTTGTCTGCAATTTTTTCTGTTTTTCTGATTTTGCTCTATTTTGGAGCTGACTCTTGAAAAAAAATTATTTAGGGATATGAAGTTTACATTGCTATATTTCTTCCAGTTAGGATCATGACCAGAGCAGAATAAGCATGAGCTAGTTTTGTCAGATTATTGCATCAGAGGTGCTTGAGGTGCTTGGAATGCTTGCATAAAGGGAGTCATATTTAGAACTCTTGCTGTTATCCTTAGGAGGTGGAGAGAAAATGAGGATTGAGATGACTTAGAGCATGACTAGGACTTGTTAGATGGTACTCTGCTTACTTTACAGATTTTTTTTTTTGTAATATTTTAGCACAGTTGATTGTGTGATTTTACTAAACCCAAATTCAGTTCTAAGAAAACTAAACCTAATTATAACCAAACATTGCATAAGCAGTTATTTATGAAAAAGAATCTAATGTAGAGAGCGCTATGGAAACATATTGTGAAGATCAGCAACAACATGGCTTAATTTACATATTAATTCCCTTTAATTATACCTAGCCAACTCCTGATAATGACGTTATTATTAGCCTGTTTAATCACAGTAAACATGTCTTGTTTCTCTTCTCTCCCATATAGTTCAGTGTAAAGATTGCAAGTGAATATGTGAAGCTCTACATCCTTGCATAAAATAACTTTGTATATAGTGGTAATTCAGTTATGATATGAAAAGATTGAGGATAAAAAGATGTCCTTGATAATTTATAGAGGAACAAAAATTAGCTTTATAGCTTCATATTCTACATTTTTCAGGAGGAATATGTCTTATGGGAAACCAACATCGGGACTAAGAAGGAATGGGTCAAAGTTGATATACAAATACCAAAAGGGCCAGAAAAAATAAAGGTATGAATGAAAAAGGCATGTGCTCAATTTTTTAAGATGCTTTACCTTACTGTTTACAAAGATTCTGGGAAATTTATAAACTTGTTAAAAAAATATGTATCCAGAAGTTCTTGCAGTTCTTCATTGCTTCAGTGTGAGTAAAGCTCTGGTTATCATTCAGAAAGCATCCAGATGAACATCAGGTGATGAATCTGCTTGTCTTTAGTGATGCACAAGACAATACATACAAATCTCATTATATTTTATCTAGTCCATCGATGGGCTATAGTCTTATGTCCACCTCTGGTGTTACCAACTCATTTAAGTATAAATGCTATTAAGTGAGATTATTTGAAATATGTTTGTGGGATTTCAGTGGAATGATGTGAACCAGTAATTGTGAGAGAATACTTTCTCCTTGAATATTTGGACATAAAGAACAAGAGTTGCAAATAATTAATTCTTAAGTTAATTTACAAGTTTCCTTTTTAAGTAATATTACATTTACATTTCTTTTTCATACTTCTGTAAATAACTATCATCTCTTACTCTTTCACTGATCAGTCAAACATATAATCTCTGTGAAAGGAGAAAGGCAATTCCTGCTGCAGGAATTGATGTTTTAACATATTTCAATTAATTTCAGTGAGGTAGTAGGTTACAAATACCTGTTTCCTTTCTCTCCTTTTCCCATAAGGACAAATGTGAATAAACAATGTATTAAGACTATCTATAGTATCTAAACATAAATAAACACAGTCTTTTGAGGCTGTATATCTCTATGTAGAAAACCAAACCTCTGCATTCTTGTACAGTGACAGCAAGGTTCACTTGTGCTTAGGGAAAGAAAGATAGTATCTTTAATTATGTGATTATGTAATGTTTTCAGAGTAGTATTCTGCTGTTTGAACTGGTAAGGAGTGGTTAATATTAGCAAGTTTTTGTCATTCTGAAGAAATTGTCTCCAGTGGAAGATAAAGTCATGTGTCTGTCTTATTTCTTGAAAGAAAAATGTATTGTGAAGCTTCACTCCAAACTACTTCCCAGGCTTTGAGGAGGTGTTCAATCTTCTGCTTAAGACCCAAATCACATCTGTTCTAGTGTTCTGTTTTGTCAGATGCTCTTGTCTGACTTCACTTTCACTGTGCTTTCTGTCTCTTCTTGTACATGACTGCTTTCTGAGATTTCTCCTTTGGCCATGTCGTAGCCTGTCAAAACCCACAACTCCATATTTTAATTTGTGCCTCCAAACTCCTACTTTTGTCTCTCAGTAATTTCTTTCATTGAAATCTTAATCTTTCTTTTGAATCCAAGCTTCCTTCTGCCTGCTTGCTGCTTTTCTACACTTGTGCTTGACGATTTTCTCTTACCCGGGCTAATCTGCTGTACTGGTTAATTCTCTTCATAGTAACTAATATGAGGCTATGTTTTAGAATTTGCTGGAAACAGTATTGATAACACAGGGACATTTTCATTACTGCTGAACAGTGCTTACACAGACCCAAGAGCTTTACAGCTTCTCACACCGCTCAAACAGCAAGTGGGCTGGTGTTGCAAAACTAGTTGAGGGGACACAGCTGACTCCAATTGGCCAAAGGGGTAGTCTATACCATGTGATGTCATGCTCAGTATATAAGGTGCTAGAAGAATAGGAATTGTGCTATCTCAAGTCACTATTATGCACAATGGAGCCCTGCTTCCTTGGAGATGGCTGAACACCTGCCTGTCAATGGGACATGGTGGAGTAATTCCTTGGTTTCCTTTGCTTGCCTGCGCAGCTTTTCATTTACTGATTAAATGAACTTTAAGTCAAATGTCTTTAACTTAACACATGAGCTTTCTTGCTTTTACTCTTCTGATTCTCTCCCCCATCCCACCATGCATGAGAAAGCAAGCAGCTGCATGGTGCTCTGTTGCGAGCTGCAGTTAAAATAAGGAATCTCTTGGCTTTGAGACCCAGGAAATCTGGGCTCCACAGTGGCCAGGTGCAAGTGATGTTGTTCTGAAACTTTATTGCTCTAAATCAACCCATGTAGCATCTGGTCAGTGCAAGTGAGGTCTGTCAGAGAGAAATGCTCCTTGAATCACTATATGCATGACAATAGCATTAAAATAAGCAAGACCACAGCATAGGCTGAAGATTGACATGTGACAAACTATATAATTAAAGCATTAGCATGGTCTCTAGCAAGGTGTTGACCCAAGCAAATTGTTCAGATTTTCTGTGCCAATTGATGTCTAAGGATGTTTCTCATTCCATTTAATCACCTGTGAGTATAATTGAAATTTTTTCTCCTGGGCATCTGCAAAATGAGGTTGTGAAGAGACTTCAGAGCAGAAGATGGAGTCTTCAGGATAATGTATTTCAGGTCACTCTTCTAAAAAACAGCGCTATTGCAACTTTTAGCCAAATCATTATGAGATTAGGAGTTTTCATTTAAAATAGGTTATTACTTAATTTTATTCTTTGAATTAATTAAACTATTTTAACTGAAATTTTTCAGAAATTTTCAACCTCAAGTAGTCATGCAAAATTTCAGGTGTTTGTCTGAAATTTGCAATGTTTTTGTAATTGAAGGTATGTGGTACTTTTTACATGTAGAATGTTACCAATTCATGTAAATACAACCAGTTTATCTCTGTTGTCTGTTAATGTAAATATTTTCACTGTTGCACTCCACAGCTTATGTTGAAAGGAAAACTCCAGAACAGGGCAAGCTTCATCTGTCTGAATAGCATCCAACTCTTGGACACAGAATTCACCTGCACAGATGGGCAGTCCCCAGAGCCTGGATCAGCCTGTGATTCTCGCCTAGACTGTTCTGATGGCAGTGATGAGGATCCAGCAGCTTGCTGTAAGTGAATTGCATTGCTGTAGAAGGGCACTGTACTGATGGAAACATATTTATTATTTGTATGGCTAGTAAACTTATTTATTATTCTATGGTTTCTTTTCACCAGACTATTTCCTACTGTACAGATTAGTGACATTGTTAATAGCGTTTTCTGCCATGAAATTTTCTTTCCATTACTTTTGATTTCTCTGGCCTCAGCAATGTGTTTTGGATCTAGATAATATTTTTTTTAATACCACAGAAATACCACATTTTGCATATTTTTGGTTAAATTTATTCCCTGCATACAACACTTACAATCTCTGCTTCCTTAATTTAGGAGGGACTGAAATGTACCTTGAGATTTGTTGCTTGAACACTTTTCTAATTCAGACTGTGAGTTACTGCCAGAAAACGCGTTAGGTGACATATTTGTATGGTGATACAAATCACCCAACAAAAGAGCTACAGTTCAAAAGCTAAATTTTATTCATGGTATTTTCAATTGAAGGTTATTTTCTTTAGAAGTCACAGTTTCTACTGTACAATCAAGAATAAAACAAAATAATTAAAATTGCTGGACAATGTCTATAATAATTGAGACATTTTGGATTTCCATGTATAAGTAGCTTTAGAGGACTTACCCCTTCTAAACTCAGTATTAGTGGGCATTTATAAGAATGTTTGTCTGTAGTAGTCATAATTAAATGTGTATTGCAGATTAAAACTGTGCATATGTTTAAGATGTTGGTGATGAGATACTTTTAATTTGTACCTCCCAGAAAGAATATATGTCACTCAGTAACATGAATGCTGAAAACGTTCTATTTTCAACTTTTTTAAGACTAGGAACTTTTTGTGCTTATGAGTTTTTTTCATTTTTTTAATTCAGAGTATGAACCTTTAATCTTTTCTCTGAAACAGATAATATTTGCAAGTGTTGAAATAACATTTGAGTAGGAAGGTTTATCCTGTTTTATCTCTGTGTGGAATCTAAGCCAACATTAAAGTCTGTAGGGCTCTCTGAGATCTCTTTTCCTTTTTTTACAAGACTTGACTATGTGCTGGTAGCTCAGTGTACACTGATAGGAGTATGAAGAGTCTTCTCATGCGCTTTACGAGGAGGAATGGAATGAAAATTCATAAATTAATTGGACTTTATTTCTCACCAATTAGTGTTCCCACTTCAGTCTGGTGAATAATGACTGGGAATATAGTAGAATAATTTTAAGGTTTAAAAGGAGAATGAGAACTAATTCAGTTGAAGGGTAGCTGTTTAATATTACTACACAAAGTGAAAGATAACTCTAAACACTACAGTCAATTGTATTTTGCATGCAGTGCATTACACTTTCTTATTTTATTTTTACCCTTGCACTTCAGATATATGGATATTGACATTGTGTAACCAAAAGATTAATAAATAACATAGATACGCTCAGTATTGTAAAGATCACAGTGGGACCTATTCTTGTAAATGTTGCTTCCATCATGCTCATGTGGGCAAGTCAGAAAAACTGAAGAATGGGGAGAAAATTTAAAATCAGAATGGCCTGACGGTCTCAACACTGTAGTTGGTGATATCTCCAGAATTGCCCTTGATGGGGCAAGGACTGCCAAGAAGTCCAGCCAGTGCAAAACCTTCTTTGATAGCTCTGCCTAGTACTCCACTGTCTAGTGTATTTCAATTTAAAGAAAATATCAATTTAAAGAAAATATCATGCTCAGTTGAAACAGAGGCATAGGGATTGTGTGCTCCATTGTGTTGAGGCATTCACAGGTTGAATATGTATCATTTTGTTGGAGCACTGTACAAAAGTATACTCATCCTCCTGAAAAAGTATCAAAAAAGAGGATTTTTCTAAAATATAAGTAACCTAGAGAATTTGCGTGTTGCTCTGACTAGTGCCTGAGAAGAAAATGAAAAAGAATAGGTGTGTAAAAAATAACTGCTTATAAAGTTGGCCCATTTTAATGGCTAATATTGTCTTGGATACTTCACACACACCTTGTCAGGAAAGAGGAGACTAAAAATTGGAATTTAGCTGTTCAGCAATTTGTTCAGCTTTGAAAATTCATCTTTCTGACACTTTTTGCAGTTGAGAAAAGAGAGACCTAAAGAAAATCATATTTTATTTCTGTCCTTTGCTCTTTTCCTTCTATTATGGACATTTCCACATGATCTTCAAATTGTTTTATTTAGAGAGCATTACATCTGTTTGCTTTCATTTTCAGTAAAAATACCTGTCTGGCACAAAACCGCATATTTTACTCTATATTCTTTTAGGTATCTTAGTATCTATCCTTGGACATGTCTTCAGTAGTTTCCTTTGATGAAGTATTCTCATGTACTGAAAGAGCTGACAGATCTCCATAGCAAATGAAAACAAACACAGATTGCTGTTACTTAGTAATCTCTTCTTTGAAACTCTCTTCTTTGTTATTATGGAGAACTAAAAATAACACAACAATGCGATTTATTACAAGAACGAATACATACATATTTTGTAATGCTGCTTAAACTTTCTGTTTAATCTCTCTTTAATTAAATATGTATTTAAGTATATGAGATTTAAAAATCTTGGAAAATTAGTAACTCATCTAGAAAATAGTTATGCAGGTTAGGAACCACCTTTGAGTATTTTTGATGAAATAAATGAATCTAAGGGACAAATTATAAAATTAATATTTTTTCTATTAAATTCTAGATTTTCATTATATCTTATTAGACACCACTTATTTCAGGTCACTTAAAATTCTTATTTTGCAATGATAATCAATTTTCAAAGCCTAGTTAATGTATTCAAAACAGAGAAAGTGAGAGACAGTGTTTTGACCATTTAAAGGACCTCTTTTATGCTGTGTCTTTATTTTCAACATAATATAAAGGAAGTTTTGCACTAAATTTCATGCCAAATAACAAATATTTGAAGTGCTGTGCTTACTATACTTTTACATAATGTGTGTAGCATACACAGAATCTATAAAAATATCACAAATAAATCAGTAGCTAGCAATCCTAGAAACTTGTCAAGAAACCTAGGCAGCATTTGCTATTGTCAGATGATATCACACTTTAATACAACAGTGTTGTTGGAAGTATTCACATAGACTCAGAATGACTGGGAAGGGGGGAGGGATGGGACATCCTACAGCTGTTTCTGAAACAACACCTTCCATTTAGCCAGTAATTGGAAGCTTCTTAAAACACCAGTCTTTTAACTCTTCTGGTTTTAATTTTGCATCTCTAGTATTAGCTTAAATATTCTCAGGGTTTGTAGAATTTTTAGCTAGAAAATATGTAGAATGAAGGAAACCTATAATTTTAAAGCTGTATACCTTTTGCTGCATTTCATTTACAGTATAGCAATTTAAAATTGCAAATGCTTGAAATCTTTTACAGCAGACAAACACATATGCAAATTCTTTTACTACTATTCAATTTTAGAGTAGAAAGAGCATTTTGCAGTCTGGTACATTTGGTTTGCTGTATGTTTAGGTGTTTCATGTGACATGTTATTTGTCTGGAATTGTCACAATCAGCCCATCAATCTTGAATGTGTGTGGGGAGAAAAAGAAGCTACACCCATATTATTTTCACAGACTTCTTCATTGCTTATGAACACCGTGTCACGATGTCTATCACCAGAACAATTACCACAAAGGATGTTTACCCTCTGCAGTCCCAGGGTTGACATGAGGTTCTCTCTTTTAACACCAAGCAAGTAAACTACATAGTTTGAGAAGATGAGGCCATCTCACCTAAGGAACTAATACCTCACACAAGGCATTTTCTCACACTCTTTCCCTGTGCCAGTGTGGGGTCCCACCCACAGGTGACAGTCCTCCATGACCTTCTTCACATGAGTCTTCTCCCATGGGGCTCAGCTCTTCACCAACTGCCCCAGTGTGGGTCACTGCTATAAACTTATAAAATGTCTCTCAGTCCCAGACTGCTGGTCCCCCACAGAGTCACAAGCACGCATAGCAAACCTGCTCTGGCAAGGGCCTCCATCTCTGTCTCTTATCTCTCTCCGCAGGCTGCAGGTGCTGCCAGGGCCTTGCTCTAGTGTAGGTCACAGAATCTTACATATTCCTCCATCTGCTCCATGGTGGGCTCCTGCCTGGCCCAGATACCTCTCCACAGGCTACAAGTGGGGTCTCTTCATCCTCCGTGGGCTGTGAGGGGACACCAATCATACCATGATATTCTCCACAGACTGCAGGGAATCTTTTCTCAATGCTTCCTCCTCCCCTTTCACCACTGACCTTGGTGTCTGTAAAGTTTCTTACATCTCACTCCCTTCTCTGGTGGCAAAATGTGGCCGTTTGCATTTTTCTATCTCTAAAATATGATTCCCAGAGGCCTGTGACTGGTGCTGATTGGCCTGGCCGGCCTTGTCAGTAGTAGGGTTTGGGAGTTGTATGGCCTTGGGAGCCCAGCTGGGACTTACTTTGCTGGACCCTGAAGAAAGTTCTAGCTGCTTCTTAAAAAAGCCACATTGCAAACCCACCATGCTAGAGTGTTCAGAGAGATCTGTCTAATGATTTATGACACATAGAAGTTCAGGCCAGACAGCCTACGGCCATCTGTGATCTTTCTGCATGAATCCTTTAATAAATACTAGATGAATAAAACTAAGCACAAACTGGTAAGGGATGTGCACAGACAGTTGGTGAGAAAGTATGTGCATAGTACTTCCCTTTCCCATAATGACATTAAATTTTAGGCAAAAATGGCAAAAGATTAACGATAATTACTCAGAGGTACTATTGCTGCTGATCATACAGATAATTTATACCCCACGTTACATAAGATCTTGGGTGCTGCCACATTGAGGAAGGGAGGCCCTCCTCAGTCAATACTCTTAGTCAGGGTAACCGCAGCCTGATTGAGCAAGAAGTTGTGTCCCCCCAGTTGTGTTCATTTCTTTGAGGTGCCAGAGTAGGACTGAAAAGCTTCATTCAGTTGCAGGCGAAAAAGTTGAAGCAATGGTTTAAAAAAAAAAAAAAAAGTTGTTTTAAAAAGAAGACGGGAAGATCAAGAGGAGCTGGGACAGGTAAACTAGTCAAAGAAAAAGACATTTTCATGTAAATTCATGGTGTCTTGGAACATGTGTTTTGTTTCCTGGGTTTTTTTCCAATTATTTNATTTATATATATTTTTTAATTTTATTTTTTTAAATATATTACGGAAAGACATTTCATACTAATTGAAAAATCCTTCCAGTGTATTTTATGGCTTTAGTAAGCACCACTTCTTTCTTAAAATTCAAGGAGATGTGTTTTGGGAATATGTTTTTCTTCTTATTAGAATTTTGCCAGGCACAGAGGAGAGAGTGANAATGGCAAAAGATTAACGATAATTACTCAGAGGTACTATTGCTGCTGATCATACAGATAATTTATACCCCACGTTACATAAGATCTTGGGTGCTGCCACATTGAGGAAGGGAGGCCCTCCTCAGTCAATACTCTTAGTCAGGGTAACCGCAGCCTGATTGAGCAAGAAGTTGTGTCCCCCCAGTTGTGTTCATTTCTTTGAGGTGCCAGAGGAGGACTGAAAAGCTTCATTCGGTTGCAGGCGAAAAAGTTGAAGCAATGGTTTAAAAAAAAAAAAAAAGTTGTTTTAAAAAGAAGACGGGAAGATCAAGAGGAGCTGGGACAGGTAAACTAGTCAAAGAAAAAGACATTTTCATGTAAATTCATGGTGTCTTGGAACATGTGTTTTGTTTCCTGGGTTTTTTTNAATCTTGCCAGGCACAGAGGCGAGAGTGACTAGCCTGTGGTTCCCTGGGCCTTTTTTTCCCTTTTGAAGGAAGAGGATCATGCTTTACTCTGACAAAAAAAAAAAAAAAAAAAAAAAAGAGAGAATTAACTGGTTTTGCTTTCAGAATTTGGAAAATCTTTTGCTGTTTGAATCCAGTGAAATCTCCTCAGTGAAATGAAAACATAATCTCTGATGGTTAAAGGTACTGTAGTAAAGGACATAATATCCCAGAAATAGGCTTTATGTCTGTTTAACTTGCATAAATGCAGTAAGATTATTCAAAACATAGGTTGTGCAGTCAGTTATTTTCCAACTATGGATAGCGAAGTGTTCCCTATAATGACTTGAACAGCCAAATGAAACTGGAAAAAGGCTGTGAATAATAAAAATTATGCACTGTTTTGATGGGAAAGGAGAATTCCTCAAGTTTTTATGTTTGAGCAATGACAAAATACGCTGAGAAAATCTCACTTGGATTTGGGTTTCAAACAAATAACAGAACTTTTTTCAAGCTTGATAAAACATTTACAAGAGCTCCTTAAGTTTTTAGCATTAAGTAGGGATAAAATTTTAGTCAAACTGTTAAATCAGACAGTTGGGTTTCAATCACATTTATAGCCTAGCTGGTCACTAACATATTAATACTTTAAAAAATAAAGTATCACTTCCAGAAACTGTACACAGTAGAACACTTGTGCTTGGTAAGTGACACAATGAAAAATAAAACAGTAACATCTAAACCTTGGTCAGCATTATCCATTTAATGAGCTGGAAGCACATTTTTTCTTTCCCACTATTTCCCCCCCACCCCTCCCCCCAAAAAATACTCCAAAAAGTCAAAAGCGCACTGCCATGAGTGTTCTTCCTAACTGTATAGCTGTGTTCAGACTTGAATAAGGTTTGAAGAAACGTCTGCACAAAATAATTTGATTTGGCATTGTCATTATTTTTGTCTTCCCCACTATATTCAATCTAAAAATGCTTATGCATGTCTTTCTGAATCCCTAGTGTTAGAAAAAATTGTACTCATTGGCTAGCAATGTAAGAAATGATGATTTGACCAGACTTCTCTCTCTCCTTTGCCTATCAAGGGTGTTGATGGGCTTTGTGTGACCATAGCTGTGCTGTTTCACCAATTCTTTTAACATATGATATTAAAATGCGACTTCAGCAGTCACTTTTTCACCATGAGCCAGGGAAATACCCTGAGCTTGTTATTGAGCCACATTGAATTATTACAGTTCCAGTGTCATCAGCACATGAAAGATAACGTTCATGTTATAAGAGCCACTCATCTCATGGTCCTAAGTATGTCTACCTAAAGGAAAATAGTTCAAAAAATAATCCCGTGTAAAAGACCTTATTGAGTTGTAAAATTATAATTATTATTACCATATTAATTTCTCTTTTTATTATTCTCTCATTATTTTAACCTTGGCCTGGCACTTGACTTTCAGAAACAGGTGGCTTTGATGCTTAGTATGTAACAGAGTCTTTCTATGTGGTCATTTATCGATGTCCTTTTGGATATTACTATGCAACCGTTGCAGTCAGCTTCTTACACAGAAATCCTTCTGCATGGTTTGGGGTGGCCCAAAGAAAGAGATGCTTACACAAAGAATGTTTTCTTTTTTTTTTTGCATCACATTGGATCTGGAAAACACAGAGCCTAGACATAGTATTCATTACATAATAGCGACATAACAGTCATGGATATCAATTTGCATAGTCTCCCTTAGTGTATTAGTAAAGTTTGAGAATTCTGTAATTGAATGAATTAAGTTTTATGTTTAACTAATATACAGCACTAAACAGAAAAGCATGTTCCATTGAATTTTAATATATAGTCGAAGAAGATATATTGATATTTCTGCTTTAAGATTTAGCTGCTCAACCTTTTTATTTCAAGAAGTTTTTTAGCATGAAGCTTTGCTACCATGGTGCTTCAACAAAGATACATTTAATTTTGGCATTGTACATTCTGAAAATTGCAGGAATATGTATAATCATACAAGTCTGGGGCTGATATGATAGCATAAATGTGCCATGAACTCTGGAAAGTGACAAGTATAGTTCAAAAGCAATTTTTACAATTGCGGTAAGTGACCCATAGAAGTTAATGTAGCACTTTGTGAAGTAGATTATATTGTTCTCTTGTTAAAAAATATTTTATTTTTGTTCAAGATATGAAAGAGTGCGGGAGATTCTTATACAGTTTAAGTTGGTTTAATTAATTTTGAGGAAATGGTCTTTAATTTGCAATAAAAATTTCTAGGATGCCTAAAGAATATAGACATTTAAATCTCATTTTAAAAAAATATGTGGAAACATAATTAGTCTTTACTAATTTACTAATTATCAGTGTTTATAAAACATGAAATTTTTCCACATGTCTGTGATTAATTTTCTAGTAAAAATTATGTTTGAAAAATATATACTACTTTCATAATATATAAGCAGCCTATGTACGGGCCTCATCTTTAATAAAAAAAAATAGTTTATTCTTTTATGGGTGTTTTCCTTCATGATTAACCCATTACTTGTACTCTAGAAATTTTTGTCTGTCTGGATAATCTGGAATTCAGTGAAACATACCAGTGCTTCTTTAAGAAACCTTGTGCATCTAAATAGGAAATGATCATAGTTCTGGCATTGAACTATTGCATTAAATCTGATGTAATGATCTGTTGGTTTTGTTGTTTTTGTAACAGCTAATTATACTCTATGTGATTTTAAGAATGACCTCTGTGGGTGGAAGCCGTTAAGCCTAGGTGATGCTGACTGGAAAGTAATGAAAGAACAGGCCCCGCCTGACAGAAGACTCCCTGACAGAGGTCCTGCAACTAATAGCAGACATGGTGAGAATAATATTATTTTTGTCATCATCGCCGTCCTTCAGTGATGAGTATTTGTACTTGTAAAATATGACAGACTGATAATAACAAAATATTTTAAATGTATGCTATATAGCATGCATATAACTTAAATAATGTTACAGAAAGCTATTCTTTTGGGGATGCTTTTTCTTAGCTGAGATTTGGTTACTACGCCTTTGAAATCTTCATTTACTGCTGGGGTAATCAATGGGATATGGAACCTGATCCAGCCTTCAGTTTTTTTAAATACTGACTTTTGAACAGACATAGATAACCTTGTTCACACATATCATAAGCACCTTTTAAACCAGTATTCACAAATGGGTTATTCTTGAAATTTTTATTTGGACAAAATATCAACATATCTTTTGTAAGCTGTCAGTAAATTAATCACTTTTGTCTGTGAAAAATAGAGGTAATTATTTTTTTAACAGTTGTTCTTCCTTTAGCCAATAGTTGCTATAGCATGCATTCGTCTGGAAAAGGTTTATTCCAGCAGAGGGCTGTTTTAAACTATTTTTCCAAAATGGAAATGTTATTACAGCATACTTCATAAAACTAAAACTCCCTAGCATGTTTATCATCATCAAATAATATTGGAAAAAAATCCTATTACTTTATTTTTATTAAGATGTATCTATTACATTGATTCCAGTGGAGATCAGATTACTTTAAAATCTGCATTACAGTCCAATACCCCTTTAAATTTTTTTTTTTTAGATTATGTATGTTGTCTTACAACTAGAAATTCATGCTTCTTTCCCATGTTCATGTAAAAAGAATGTGAAATATTAAGTATTCCACCAATGAACAAGCATCCCTGGAGAAGTTCAAGGCCAGGTTGGATGAGGCCCTGAGCAACCTGATCTAGTTGGGGGTGTCCCTGCTTCTTGCAGGGGGGTTGGACTGGATGATCTCTGGGAGTCGCTTCTAACCCTAATCATTCTATGATTCTCTGATTCTGTGATTAGAATATGGAGGAATTACAGGATTAAAATTCACTTGGGCAAACCCTGGTGGGGTGAGAGTGCGTCTGTCTGCTGTGTAATAACTCTAACTGCACATTCATATGCCATTTTTTTCTTTAGTTCCCAAGTGATTAAGTGCACCAAAGTTGCTATTCACTTTCTCAAGACCTATTTGATATTTCATTTCAATGTTTCTTTAGAGTGGCACTGGATCTACATCACTGCATTATCTGAAAACATTACAGTCCAAACTCTCACAGCACCAGAGAAGGGTACTGATACACCTGTGTCTTTCTCATATCGGTTATTCTAGGCGCTGGTGAGATCTGAGGTGTAATCTGCACTGCAGCTTAAACAGTGTGTTAAATTAGCCCATACAGAACCATGTTCTGCTGCTCTTAAGCTGCTTCGATACCTCAATTATTACAAATGAGGTTCACACCTTTATATGTTGCTCCAGGTTGAAGGCTCAAGCAGATCTTGAGGTTACCATGCAGCACATCTCCAGGCCAGTAATGATGCATTTCCCATGTAAGACAGTACAAAGGTCTTTCTTAAGTGGTTTTGTACCCATCTATCGCTGTGGTCACTACAGTCCCATCAGGGCTTTAGAATTAAGCTTCCAGAATTTGAGCAATTTTAGCCAGCATTAAACCAAGGCACTTCAGGTTGCAACAGTTGTTTGTGACACCACAGCGTTCATCTTTCTTTTACCCTAGTGAGGACAGCAGCAAATTTTGATTAATGAGTATCTTAAGGCTACTGTAGAGCCTCAGCTGCAAAGTACAAGAGGAGCCTTTGAAGTACTCCTGCATTCCAATGAGGGGAGCTTCCCTCGCACTGAAGCATGCCTGTTTGTAGAAGGAGTCCTAACGGTCACCTCTTTGTGCCAGCCTTGCTAAAGCTATGCGATTATTCACATGGGCTGGACTTAACCCTCTGCTTCATTATGTATCCATGGGAAATAAATAGCTAGGGAGTATGACTGAAGCAGCACAATAGCTGAGTTTCCAAGATGCAAGGCAATATGTGTAATATCAATGCACAAACAAGACTGAGTCTTTAGTGTTGTTTTGCATAGACTTTCATGAAAAAGTCTCAGTATTCAACGAAGGCAGCACTGACGGCATTCAAAATATGCTGCTTTAGGGCCCCTTGAACATGTTTATCCTTCCCTACCTTTGTCTGAAGCACATCTGCTGTAGTTCAAATCCAAAGGCAGTTCGTTTGCCAGAGTTCAGATTAGATCTTTAATTAAGCTTTCATCCCCACTAGCTCAGACAACAATGTCAAGTCTGTGGACCCCATGAGAAAATATAGCTTATTCCATTGGCTCTCATAGTCTGCAACATTGTTAGCATGCTTAAAACTGGCTGGGCTGTGCTGACAGCGAATACTGTACCCTGAAGGAAATTAATTTTTGTTCTAAATTCTGTTTGAAACATTATTTAAGCCAATTAAAATATGTCCTTTAGGGATCCCAGCTGAAGTCTATGCTTTTTGATCTTCAGGATGCTCTGTGTTGCAGCTCCTGCAGTCTCTTTGCTCTCCCCAGCCTATGCAGAAAGCAAAGGCACTGAACAAAGGTGATGGGAAGTAGTTGTAGTGACTGGAGGATGGAGGTCTTAACGCATTTGCCTGAGGGTCTGCACAGTAAATCCCCACGGAAGCAACAACTGAACTCACTTTGCAGGGCTCTGTATTTATGTCCTCAGGTTTAAGCGCTTGCAGGCACGACAACAGGGTAGCATTAGCAATGGCTGCCCCAATACCCTTTATCTCTTGTGCCTCTTTCCTCATGTTTGGATTCAGTTGTGTTACTTTTACTGCAAAGAGGCAGGAGCATTTAACAATTCTATTTTGTCTTTGCCTAAGTAGACACTGGATGTCACAGCCTGTTACAAGATCCCTCTCATTATCCAGAGAGAATGAACTGACAACAAAGCTGCTTCATTTGTTTACATTTGTGACTAAACTTTAGGTGCCTCATGGAGCGCATAGTTACCTATCTGAGGTAGCCGTTTGCCACTGAAGCATGACATATTTCTCCCTTTTTTTAAATTTTTGTTTACAGGTTCATTCATTTACTTCAGTGGATCACATCAGAAGAGCACAAAGACGGCCATGTCTCATCTGGGGAGCCCTTTCCTTGTCAATCTGTCCCCTGGGCTTTCCTGCTGTCAGGTAACAGTTTCATATTAACTGTCCCCACTTTTTCAAGCTGTCACTCACCTGATGGGCCAATATGGTGTTTTTCACGCTGTAAGTGTTGCTGCAGAAAAACTTCCTCTGTTTCAATACCAGTGGAAAAGAGTTACAGACTAATTCTTTGGAGAGAGGGAGATGCATCAGGCTTCTTACTGCTTTACTGTGAAATTTTTATATCTGATTGTTTTTCTCTCTAGAGCATCCACCAGGTGACTTAGATTTAAGGCTGTGCTTCAGGTTTTTGTATGCTGTGACAAACACAGCTGGACAACAGCATCTGAGACATACCTCACAGCCTGCCCTTTGAGCAAAAGCTAGCAAAGAGTCACTGTCACCCAAAGGCAGGAATATACATGCAATGTCCTATAACAGGTGACCTATGGTCTGAATCATAGAGTCACACAGAGCCATGGACAGAGGAGCCATATAGACTAACTATGTTGGTGTGGCCAGAGAGAATTAGCTACCATGCTCCAGACATGTACTAAGTAGTAATTTATGGTTCAGTGCCTCTTGGCCACTGAATAGAGTGAGTAGGTGTTGTACAGTATTATAGAAGGTTTTTTTTAAAAAATATTGCTTTTTTTGTTTTTATTTTCTGTTCTGTAACTTTTCAAAGCTTACATCATATTGGGACGAAGTTAAGTTGTATAGTTATTGAGGGGGGGGGGTGTCTGCTACCACATAATGCCTTATGATTTAAGAAGTCACAGAGCAGAGCAGAACAGTTAGTAACAGCTTCCCAAATTCTGTTCAGTGGCTTTAGAGAAATGAAATAATACTTCAAATGTTTGCTTAATTTTTCATACTCCATGTAGAATAGCAACTGTAATTTCACTGAAAAAAACTTTTTTGAAAAAGAAAAATGTCATAAACCAATGTGTGTGGGAACTGCACTTAGAAGGCATGACAAATGGCAGAATTTTGTTCCAGATGAATCTAGGCTTTTTAGGTTTTTTTCTAGTAAAAGGGACCTGAAACAAGTGGGTGCTTAGCAAAAATCTTTTTTACTTGATACTCTAGCTGATTTGGACTGTGCACATCAATGAGTTTAGAAATAGTTTCAACCTGAAGCTGTGGCATAGAAGACTCTTAAAACAATTTAAGAACAGAACCTTGCGTCATTTAATGTGCTCTTTCTGTTCTTAATCTTCATGTGGCTTCTTCATGTAGTAAAGAGTCGGAAATAAAATAGATGCAGAATGAAATCAAGATAAATTCTGCTGCAAGGAACAAGAAGGCCTCTCAGTATCCCACTGAAGCCCTGCGTGTTGTGTTACTCCTGGGATACCAAAGGCCTTTGTACCTACAGTGCTTTCATTTGCGCAGTTCCATATCTCTTTTGTAGACTTTGATACTGAGTAGATAAGTATCTTTCAACTTCAGATTAATTTATTTTAGAATCCTTTCTGGTGAACTGGGCACAAATGAAATGTGAATCAATGAACCATTCTGGTTAATCTATTGCAGAATTTGGTCTGCATTCAAAATAAATACAAATGCAGCAGGGATTCACATACATTTCTCTAGTTCAAAGTCAGAAAATACACTATTTCAATGTTGAGTATGCATGTATTGAATGCATTTAGAGTTCCCGGTTTCAACAAAAACTAGGGCAAGTTCTTATCCAGCTATACATGTCTGAAAAGAGAATGTTTGAAACAGGAAGCCTGGCTTTCTGCCACATTTTCCCTGCAGACTTTTATTTCTGGGAAAGAGCAAAGAGTAGGGGTTGCTCGTTAGGATGTGTATTGGTGTGTTATGCTCTCTGTGTATAAATGTGAGATATTGCCCTCTGCTAGATGTCCCACTGAGAGGATAAAAGGATCTACATAAAGAAATCTATGTTTATTGATAGCTTTACAATGTTCTTTGGCCCCAGCTGTTTAAATAAAAGAAAAAAGAAATTTGGAGTTGAGGTATAACGGTCTTATATTGTGCCTTACTGACTAATCGAGGCTTAGCAGTATCTTGTTTTCTGCAACTTCTTGTAGCTGAGTCTGTCTGTCTCCACCTAGACTGTGGCCTGCCAAACCCTGAGCACAAACAGGGAAGAGTAGGAAGCAATGAACAGAGGAGGGGAACATGTGGGGAACACCAGAAAAAAACCCACTACGTTACATGCCCAACCTGCTGCTCCACCTGTTGCTTCACCAAAGGAAATGTTTGTTTCAGTTGTTAAGTGTTTCTTTGTTTGCTTTTCCTTTTTTCCTCAGTAGTCAAGCCAGTGACTAGAAACTTGTGCTAATTCACAACAAATTAAGTAAAAATTACACCACTACCCTAAGGCTGTTTTGCCTGTTACAGTCACTAATATAATGCTTTTACATGGTGTGTGCAGCCCAACGTGTCATCCGCCTTGCTCAAATAAAAGACTGTAATTGTCTCATGTCTAGCTGAAAGCTGGCTAACACAGGCATCTCTGTTTGTCCTGAGGCTAAGGATGGGTTTTCTCATATTTTTTCTTGTCTTGCATAAAAATACGTTTCATTAAGCTGGTAGCCTAAAATTGTCTGTGTTAAGTCTGGTATTTCACAAAAAATAAATAAAAGTAAACTTTGTGTCTGTAATGTGATGATCCAAGATTCATATGGTAAGATCACATGAATTTGAGTAGATAAATGGGTACAGCTCTTCTATGTAGCTCTTGTTTTACCTTAACAAAAATTCGAGTATTATCAAGGCTTTTCTAGAGGAGTAAAGAGACTGCAGTCTTAGTCTTTCACTATATGAAGAAGCAGGAAGAAAATAAGGAGAAGAAAAAAATATTTTTCTTTGAAAAAATTTATCTATCCCCTTAGCAGCTTTCAGTTAAATTTTTGTTGTGTTGAGAAAAAAAAAAGAGAAGAGAAAGGGAAGAAAAAAGGCATCTGGTTTACTCTGCATTGCAGGGAAGGCATAGTGAACTGGGATCCTCACTGTTTTCTGATCTTTTCTCCATAGCAAGTAGTTTTTTGTAGCCTCATCCACCTACAGTCCTTGTTTTTTCTTGCCTTATATTGATCAGCCCACTTGTTTCAGGACATTGATAGATTTTAAATGTCTGTCTTCAGGTAATTTTCATGTGTGTTGATTTTGGAAATAGAAGATCACAAGAAATCCTTCATATAAAGTACCTCAACTGTTGCACTTTTGAGGTTAACAAATTTATGAAGCTGTCTTATATTCAGCTTTTGCAAAGAAAAATAACCTAAGAAGTTTCTAAATCCTTGCCAAGCTAATAAGAGTTGAGAGATCATATCAATCCATCTGCATCAGTTGATAGATACAAGTTAAAACTAAGTTTTAAAAATAAGTTTTACTTCTCATTATAACTTAATCTTTTCTGCCCCTCGATATGCCATAGTTTCATATATCTCTTATGACAAAGCTGTGTTTAGATCTGTCATGTCATTCTGTGTTACAATGTATGTATATGAATAGGTTTTTGGAGCACCGATCACAGCTCGATGATTTAATTTTCAAAGTTTTTCATTATAAAATATTTCAACAGGTGAGATTTTGGTACCGGTTATCTCAGGATTCCCAGCTTTCTGTCTTTAAGAGAACTGCATTGGATGGAAGTTTGGCAAAATTGCGAGACATTTCTGGGTTGCCTGAGATGCAGTGGACAAAAGTGAACATACCTGTAGATAGTGTAGCTGAGGACTTACCCTTCCAGGTAATCAAAAATTACATTTACATTGCTTTCAAAGGGTTACTATAACTTGGCCTTTAGAATTAATTTTTAAAATGAAATATAAACCCAGAATTTCTATACTTAAATTCTCACATAAAAAGAATTACAGTCAGTTCTTTCTACAGATGTAGTTGTTAAAGAGCATCCCCATCATTTCAGTATTGATATATCAGAATCATGTGTTTTTTTAACAAAAATGCAGTGGAAATGCCTGATTATGTTGGCTAAAGGCAGGAAAAGTCCAGATACTTTAATTTGCAGCACTGATCACAGAAAGAATTAGCAGTTTTCAAGTTTAATTTTATTTTTACATAACCTCAGGTTGCTCCACTTTACTAACAATTAGAAAGGAATTGTTAGGAGAGTCAGAGACTAAAATGTAAGTATTCAGCAAATCAAAATTCCAGTTTCAGTCTCTTCATTTTATGTCTCATCTATAAAAGGTTCTAAAAGAAAGGGCACTCAAGTCTGATTATTGGTAAGTTATGACTGAACTTTAGTTCCTTTTATGATCTCCTGAATATTTCCATGTATATACAATGCATCCTTACATTCCCCACATTTATTAGTACCACGTTGTTGACTTCAGCAGGTATGTTATTGATGAAAACAATTAGAGTTGTTATACACGACCATATTTGGTAACCCTGTATGGCTCATTTTAAAAGGTGTATAACTTTTCAGAGTTCCAGCAAGAAGACAGCTTGTTCAAGTAGTTACGGCGTTTATCAGTTTAGATTGAAAAAAGTTCCTGTGGATTACGTAACTTTCCATAAGTAAAGGCAGTTATTCGCACTCACAGTTGATGAGTAATTTTCTGGCTTTGCATCTTAATCATAATTTTGCTGGTTGGCATTTACTGTGGGCACATGCAGTCTACTATAAAGGCATAAAAATATGTCTTTTTACCATCTCACCTTTAAGAGCTAAATTAGTTATTTGTCTCTACAGATTATTTTACGAGCTACCATTCTTACACCAAATGCTACCGTTGCTGTTGATGACATCAGTATAACAGAGGAATGTGGAGTTATTAATAAATCAGTTCCAGGTGTCAGCCAAAAATTTCAAGGCAAGTCCTGTGGTTTTCCATACATTTTCCCCAATATATGCTATCAAAAATTGCAATTTGGCTCACAATTTAAAGCTACTTTTAAGAAAGTAGGGGATAATCTGATGAAAATATCCATCTGCTATAATAATCTATAATGAAATCTCATCTTGGGCTATGTCTGAGCTTCTAGTTCATACTAGATCTGCAAAGCTAGTGGTGGGAATTTCCAGAATACTACTTACTGTGCAGTACCCACCCACATTCACACTTGGATGCAGGGACAGAAGCAAAGCATCCTACACCTTCTTCCACTGAAGAGCAAGTCCCAGTGCATTACCTCTATGGCAAGAAGGTGCTCCCATCATTACTGTCAAATAGCTCACATGCAGTCAGTGCCCACCAAGCCTGTCTGTGTATCTGCACTCTGTAATCTTGAGGTGAGAATAGACAGAAATATAAAATAACAGTAACCTTTAGTCAAACTGCTGCTGGTTTTCCTCTTGAATATTAGTGACTATTATTCTAAAATGGCATCCGCATATACACAGACAGTAGTAATTCTGATGGGTATAACCCAACAAACATCTGTGTTTCTTTTTCATTGGAAAAATAAAGGCATAGTAGAATAATTCAATATAGTGTTTTCAAAGTTTCTCTCATCGCTATATGCAGTCTGATTGGTGGTAGCTAGGCGTTTGAAGAAACCTTAATTTGCTTTAATTATTTTCCCTGTAATTTCCCTATTTACCCATTATTCATGAAGATAATTTTAGAGTGGAAGGGGTTTTTTATAAAAAAGCAACTGTCTGGATAGCAGTATGAATATCAAAATAAGCAAAAAATTAGAAGCTGCAATTCATTCCTCTCATTTTCTCTCTTTTTGAGGAATCTATGGAAGAAAAATAATGAAGTCCTTCACTTTCTGTTTCCCAATTCATTAAAATTCGGTGTGTTTTCCAATGTAAAAGTTGAGGTAAAAGCTAGTTCTGATACAGCATCAGATTTTTGGCTTCTTGGAACTTTGATTGTGAGCTGAATACAGAGAAGTTACTGATACAGCAGAAATGTTTTGTGACCCATAACTGAGGGTCAAATGGTTGTACACAGCAACAGGGGAGTTTGATAATATTTCACACAAGTGTTTGAATATTGTGGAGAGTAATAGTATATAGTTTAAGGGCATCAGACATCAATAGCAGCTGTGTTTTGTGTCAGTTGTGATATAACCTAGCTCACTTCTTAGGTGATACTATGTTCTGCATGTGATGTACACTACTATATTGAAAGACAAAAAGTACTTCAAATTTTTATAGATACAGATAATATAGCTATATCTAGTTTTACTCATATTTTCCTTTCTGATTTTAAAGGAGAAACTGAATTTACAGATGCTAATTCTTCACCATTTCACTGTCCATGGGGATTACTTTCCTGTGGGAATGGACAGTGTATTTCATCTGACAAAATTTGTGATTTCACACCTGACTGTTCAAATAACCACGATGAAGCTAAGTGCTGTAAGTAAAATTTTAAAAATCTAGACTGCTAGGTTCCTGTGACTATGTTTGTTTATCCTATTTGCCAGGATTTAATGAATTCATAAATATGTAATATAAATAACAGTAAAAGCTCTGAGAAATAGTTACATCAGTTTGATTCTATTCTGATTTTTTCCCCCATTTTATTTTCTGTAGCAACTATTTCCCTAATAGTTTTAAATCCAGAAAAAAAAAGTATTTGATTAATTATTTAGTAGAAAGCATTGCTTAAAATGCAGCATTTTATAAGCCTGAAGATTCTAAATATCAGGTACCCCATTATGCTGAATAAAATCTTAATCTGTAAAATACTAGAAGCTGCTTCAGGAAGTCATTGTCAAATAAACCAAACAGAACTTGTGCACACACTTTTTCACACATGTTCACACACACACCAAAATGACACTAAAAATGTGATGAAAAATATATTACACTTGTAGAAATTTGGAAAATCAGTATCACCAGTGTGTAAGATGCTTACTTTTAAAGGGTAAAGGTTCCTAAAATCAGGTCATAGAAACTGTGAGATAGAAAAAAATTAAAATGCAGTGGCCACAGACCCATGTGAAAATGTTGATTTTTAAACTTCATTTTTATGTGAAGATACCACAAATAGACACAAAAAAGCCTTTTTCACAAACGTGATCATAGATATAATTTAGGGTGTTTAGATGTGCTGAGACTCCTGTCTGGGCGACACGTATGGTTTTCCTCTGCATGGTAACATGTGGGCAAATAGAGGGAGGTGATGCGTCTCAAAGTCCCTTTCAGTTCCCATACAGTCAAGATAGAGCTTGGAAATGTTTCAAAGCGTTTTCATTAATTCAATTACCTGCTTTGCATAAGAAATTATGCTTTTCCTTTCCATTTTTGAAAGCGAATCCCTTGTTTTTATGTTGAACTCTCAACTATTCTGTAAAAGCTGTGATGGATTTTCACAGGGAGTTGCCATAAGCAATATTTAGTTCAGCTGTTTGCTAGAAATCATCATGTTCTATTTAAAAAAAAAACCAATCTCACAAATAACATCAATATTGTAGATAAATTCCTTACAGTATTTTCTAACTGTGCTGTTATGCATCACAAAGCATAAACTTCCTCACTAGAATTAATGCAACTCAAAGTCCATGTGTATATTTTGTAGTTTTTTCCTTAGGACATTAAAGAGGTGTTCCTCAGATTAAATAAAAAATAATCTATTCAGTTTTTAGCAAATAAAAGAAATAATTACAGCTTCTACTTGTAGTCACACAATATCTCTATAGTTTAGTACCTAATCTTTCTTGGCTAGAGCACTGGTGTCCAGTGCTTTTGTTATTTAGAATTCCTGAGTTCTAAACTCCCAAGGGAGCTGGGTCTCTTTAGCTTGGAGAAGAAGAGAGTGAGGGGTGACCTCAGTAATGTCTATAAATATGTTAAGTCTGAGTGTCAAGAGAATGGAACCAGGCTCTTCTCAGTGATGGTCAGTGGTAGGACAAGGGGCAATAGGTTCAAGCTGGAACATAGAAAGTGCCATGTGAATGTAAGGCAAAACTTTTTCACTGTGGAGGTAACAGAGCACTGGAACAGGCTGCCCAGAGAAGTTGTGGAGTCTCCTTCTCTGGAGACATTCAAGACCAGTCTGAACATGTTCCTCTGTTGTGGGAGAATAGTTCTTGTCCAATGGTCCAAATCTGGGAAAATGCAGGAATCGGAGACGCGCTAGGGAAAGAAAGTCCACCAATATGGTTAATTGCAATCAATCCGTTTATTGTCAGTACAGCAGTGATTAATATACCAAGCAACTACATTCATGTGCTTACAGCTAAGTTGCTATTGGTGCTTTACTACTAGCCATGCATCCCACCGACCCAATTCATTGGTTAAACACGAAGTGTCCACGTGGGTATATCCTGCCACAGATGTCCTTCAGGTTTCTTGTTTCGGCACCCGGGAGTTGTTTTATTCCACATTCTTCACATTCTTCTTCCTCCTTATCTACTGCCACTTGATAAACAGAAACCTTGTTTATGGCACTAACATCCACTTACTTTACCATCTCAGCAAAGGCTGGATTGCTCACATGTCTGTTACCAGTTAGAAATCCTTCCACACTCTGTGATCTAATCTAGGTGATCCTGCTTGGGCAGGGGGGTTGGACTAGATGATCTTTCGAAGTCCCTTCCAACTCTAACATTCTGTGAATCTGTGATTTGTATCTGAGATATACAGAGCTTTAAGTTTCAAAACTTCAGTCTCCTTAATTAGATATTTTCTGATTAGCTAAGGCTAGAAATAATCAGACGTTCACTAGGCAGAGAATGTCTTTCCTCTGTGACCAGAATGAAGATGGGGAAAATATTCTGTTACCATGGAATTTTTCATGTTGGAAGGGACCTCTGAAGACCATCTAGTTCAACCCTTTGTACCAGAGCACAGTGCATAGGACCTTACATGGATAGGTTTTCATATCACAAAGGATGAAGACTACACAGTCACTTGGAACAACCTGTTTCAGTGTTTGATCACCTCTACAGTACAACAGCCAGCACCTATTGCTTCTTCTGATTGACCTGGACACCACTGAGAAGAGTCTTCTTCACTCCATCCCAGCCCATGTTACTTACATTAAAGTTCACATTGGAAACTGTCCACTATTCCTTTTTTATTTAATTCATGGTTTTGTGCTTTCCTTCAAAATATGATAAACTGAATGATTTTCTCCGAGCAAATAGTAACATTTCCATATCAGCAGTTTAAATAAAACATTATAAATAGTTTTAGTTTCATTGCAACATCTCCATAACTCTGGGATAGCAGTGAACTGGTAATTTTAAAGCAAGAAAACTAAAATCTACTCTTTTCGTTTCAAATGTGGTAAGTCAGATTTCAAACCCCCTTCCTTTTAGCTATTCAGCTCATTTCAACTTTATATCTAAAAGTGAAGACAAATGTACACTGAAGTTTTTAACTAGTCCTAGATTATCCTTAATCACAAGCTTCCCATATGGAAACTCATTTTCTCTATCTTTTTTTTAAATTTATTATCTCTCTAATTATATGAGAAGAAACGTTTATTATATCCAATTCTCAATTGCTCAAGCTACACATTAACAATGCCATGCTAAAGGTTAGTTTATTTATGGAGCCGTTATATTTATGGTGATCTTTGCAACAAAGATAAAGTCTATGCCATAAATTGTTGTACATCTGAGTTTTTTCAGTGTGTGTTGAACCTTGTAGCATGGGAAGCAGAATGTAGCTACACAAACATCTCTGCAAGTTGTTTGGCAGAGCTGACAGTTTCCAAGCAATAAACTGTCCATTCAGCACATTAGTTGGGTAGTCTACAGCACTAGAATATTTCTTATAATTCTTCCACAAATGGTATTTCATCACCTTTCTGCTTAATTCCTTCTTATTATTCTTCACAGTGCTCCAGTCATGACAGGACACCATAAATAAGGAGCAACCACTGTTAAATCTATCTTTGTACATTGTACAATGCACTTTGCTACATTTTGTTGTAGATATTCATGTGACTAAACGCAAGCACTTAATTCTCCTCAGCCACTTTTCCTAATTTCTTATCTTGGCCTAGCACAGATATTTTGACAACTGCCCCACCTACAACTACTTTCTTCCTTTCATCAGTATTCACATTTTTTTTCCATGACGCTCCGTCCACTGGTTCATATGCTCTTTAACCTTGTTAATAAAAGTTTTTCTTATTGTTATGAGAACCAAATAAAGCATGAGCTTAAAATATATGTTGAAGAATTTTTAATTTAACTATTTTTATTTCATGTTCCAGTGAGATGATTTGCTTATATGAGTCCACCATGTCCCCTGAATAAGCAGGGTTTCCATGTAATTTTTTGTCTCACTGCATCCATCAATCCTTGAGTCATCTCTTGATTTCTTCTCTTCTTTTTGTCAGGGCTGGAAGAATTCAATTGATCTCCTCTTGTTGGACTGCCTTTCTTACCTCAGTGTAGGTTTCTGAATTCCCAGTTCTTGCAGGAAATGATCTTTGTCACTTCTTTTTTGTATACAGGACTAATATTAAATCTCTTTGCTCCACTGATATCCTCCTTGTCTTAGAACCACATTTGTGATCTTGATCCTGAGACATGATGAGTTTATTTTTTCTTCCAGGTTTTTAGTTGCATTTTACACCATACACATCCCTGACTGGAAAAAAAAAATCCAATTTTTCCTGATCAGTTGAGAAAAGTAAAAGCAAGAAAACCATAAGCTATTAAATGTACTCTTTTTTGAGTGCCACTACTCCTGACCATTAACAGCTATTCTAGAGCTCAAGAAGTTACTGTGGCTATAAAGCTATTATACATAACTGCCCCACATTAAAGCAGAAGAGAAAAGCAACTGCCTTTTTCAAGCTGCAGAGTTATAATATTGGCCTGACATACCTATCACATTGTGTGTGCTCTCAAAGATGCATGTATAGTATAATTGCTGAGTTCTACAGGGCATTTGGTAGAGTTGAAATGATCACTTGCAGTTGAAATGATCATCATTCTAAAAATGATGATGATGATGATGTAGGAAAATAAGCTTGTACTGTAGAGCAGCCTGGTGGTGTGAATGTGTTCCTGGTATTCTGTCTGACCTTTGGCAATTCATCCCCCGTGATCTGTCTTTTGTGATTTGTTTTTTTTCTGTCTACTTATGGTGTGGATTATCAGGAATAATTACACACATTTATATTTAAAATACATATGAAATAATTTAGATTTGGATGAAAACATGTTTTGGATATAACACATGCTTCCTGTTTTAATTCATGTTTTTATATATGAAATATGTATGTAATAGCTATTATCTTTCACAGAATCATAAGGCTGGAAAAGACCATTCAGATCATCAAGTCCAACCATACCTGACCTCTCCTAAACCATATCCCTGAGCACCTCATCTACCCATCTATTAAATACATCCTGGGATGGTGACTCAACCACCTCCCTGGGCAGCCTGTGCTACATCCCAACAATTCTTTTGATGAAGAATTTCTTCTGTCTTTGTGGTATTCTGTATAGTGCAGCCATAAGCATCATCAGGCTACTCTTTAATTAATTCATAAACTGGACATAATCTATATGTTAGTGTGGAATTTTATGTAGCTTAATTTGATGTAGAAGGCAAATAAAGAGAATAATGCATGTGTTGTTTCTTAAAAGTACTTTTGTTGCATAATTAAGTGTAAGCACCGTTGAGTTTCTAATGGCTACCTTATATAAGTAATAATAATTTCCTTAGCGTTAAAGAAGAAGAAACATTTCTTTTTATGCATTACTGATCTTGCCGATGTTTAAAACTTCTGCAGTGGTTACAAGGTATCTCTTCCAAAGTTTCTCTTTTGGAGTGAAAAATCTCACATCCCAAAATGCCTGTCTTGGAAGCTTCATTTCAGCCAGGGAAGTGTTTTTCAAGGTGAGGGCAGGAACAACAGCCAGCTCACATGGTTCAGGGAATGGAAAGGTTGTCAGCTTGTAAATCAGAGGAGGGACCTGAGACTGAAATTGTAGACAATTACATTAAGATCAATTTCTGGAAATTAAAGGTGAAATAGTTGGGACTAAATAACAAATATGGATGTGGAGCAGTGATGCTTTGGGAGCAGTAAATGGCAGAGAACTGTGACAGTGTGAGAGGACATGGATTAAGGAGCTGCCTGGGGATATGGCCAGGCAAAGAGATGAGGACTGGATGAGGAAAGACAGTGAGGATTTCCATCTTTCCCTTCATATTAGGAGTGAGATAAGGAGTGAAAGAAGGGCTGTTACAGAACAGTTAATGGGAGAATAAGCTGTGGAAAGGAAGAGTACTGAGGAAAGAGCGAGAACATTTTTCTGCTGGGGACTATGCACACTTTCAGAATTTCTATAGAGCCCAGAAACCTTGAACTAACTTTTCTACCTATGTCAGCAAATTTTGGGGGAAAAAAAGTATCTCTTGTTTTACAGTTATGCCTATCTATTTTCTTGAAAATTATGCACTGTGACAAAAAATATTTCACGAGTTCTAGTGACAGAGAAACTACAGGATAAATAACAAGATGACCTGAGTATTAACTATTAGGTCTTATTTTTCTTTATTCCATGCAAACAGAAGCTTTGCCCTTCGGTTATACAGAAGGAGCATTCTGGTGATTTAAAGAATGCATACATTTCACCTATTTTACTTCACCTGGGTGTGGGTATCCAATGTTGAAAATTACCAGGTTATTGCATTTAAGAAATTTAATTATCTTCAGACTTCATTATAATTTTTTTATTGGAGCATAGATTTGGAGTATATCTGCTAAATTTCCAGTGAAAACTTCAATCAAATGTAATTTATTTTGGAGGTTTTTATTATTCTTGGACTATTTCCTACATCAATACATTGTAATCAGCCATATTCAGAACCTGAGAAGCATTTGCAAATGATAGTATCAACCAAGAGATTTCTAGAAAATGTCACAGCAAATAAATCAACATTTTTGGAGACTCTTTCATTTAAAAATGCTGTTATGAAGTCACATTTAGTTAGATAATTGCATATCTGCCTCACTGCACAGAATGGACTACCACCAAAATCAGTTGTTTAATGAAGACTATTTTCATAGAATTATTTCCAAAAATGAAATTGTAGCAATTTTATGTAACAGTAAAGTTTTTTCAGGGGGCAATGCTTACGTTAAATGTTTGCACCCACAGAATTCCTTCCCCTCTCACTCCCACTGCCCCATAAAATTCTGAATCTTTGCAAGTCCTAAAACTAAGTTCATATTTCAGAGATTTCTTCCTCTTACCAATATTGTAGTTTCTCAGCATTGTCTGATATTTAACTTGATTCCCATTATGACAAGAGTAAGGGTGCTATCATTAGCAAGCTTACTAAGATTCGGGAAATAAGGGCTTTGATTTCTGGCTCCAGCATAGGTTCCCTAAAAGGTCTTGTAGGAGGCTTGTTACTGCTTTGTGTGCTCTGTGCTCCTGCTCTGTAACATCAGGACTATGTTGTCTGTTTTCAGCATGTCCTTGCCTGCTTTGGCTGTGGTACCTTTAGAGGGAAGGACTTCTTTTACTGAATACAGTGCATATAACAACGGCTTGGTTGTTCCTTCCAATCTGCTGTTTTACCCAGCTGATAAAAACATAAATACCTCAACTTGAACTCTGCCTCCCAAAGCCCCTTTCCTTGACTTCTTTCTAGAATATTGGTGACATATGTCTGCTTCTCGCAGTGCAAAGCTGTTAGGTAATGTCATATACAGACATAATGTTTCTTTCTTCATTTCAGCTGCTGTATGTGACTTTGAAAGGGAGAGCTGTGGTTGGATTGGAACTGCAAACGTGAATGAATTTGACTGGGTAAGAAGTTCCAGTAGTGCTCTTGAACCTGCTTTTCTGCAGCAAGCTCCTCCACAGGACCACACCTACAACACATCTGAAGGTAAGACAATCTGGAACTAGAAAGAGAAGTGGAATAGATATTCCTGCCCTTTAACCAGATTTTAAGTGGAGGTCATGTATGAAACACTTTCTTACTTCAGCCTGAAAAGTTGTTTTCTGTTTTATTTTGATAGGTCATTTTATGTTCGTTCTGAAAAACAGGAGCAGCATTTCACACATAGCTCGGCTACAAAGCCCAAAGTTCAGACAAACTGGATCAAATTGCACGTTGTCCTTTTGGTATGCACCACCTTAGTTTATGGAACATCTCCTGTTGCTTTTCTTAGACTTAAGGTTATAGTTTGCAACTGAAAAACCTTCCACTGAAGTATCTCTTTTTTTATTCTTCAATCCTATAGTCTTTATTGTGAACACTATACAGAAATATCCGTACTTGGAGAACAGAACTAAAACATAGGAGGACTTTGTGAGGCTTTGAGCAAAGTTATATGAAAGGATTGTTTCTGCATATACACAGACAAATACCACAGTTGTTTTGTTGATGCTTTTACTTTGGTTAAGTAAATTTGAAAATTATGTGGAACATTGTTCACAGGAAACTATCCAAAAATCTAGTAGCTCCTTCAGTACCTACAGTATCAAAAATTAAGTAAAAGCTCCAGTGCAAGAATTGGACCTTTCCTTCCAATCCATTTATATAGACAAAAAAAGAACCCCAAACCCTTTCAGGAATTGTCTCAGTATATGTGAAATATTGTCAAAGAAGGACAGTAAATGTACACTCTGGTAATTTGTTTATTAAGGTCAAAAGTAGTCCTACTGTTTAAATAGATGTTTGGCCTGACCTTGGTATTGTAAAGTGCAGTTTTTCTACAGTAACTTCAAATACATTTGCCATAGAAAGATGAAATGCCTTTTTATCAAAAGCTCAAGACTTGAAGTTAGAGTATAGGGCTGGAAATTGCAACTGTTGTTCTGTTCCTAGTTCTGTTTCCAGTTTTGTTGTATGATTGCTGACCTGAGTGTATATGGTTTGACCCTCCAAAAACGCTGTAAAAATGCAATGTTAACAGCTAACAGAGCTAGAAGATGTGCTTTTTGCATTCAGTAAGCATTCTATTTTTTCTTTTTGAAACTTTATGTATTAAACTAAGTTTAAGATTTTATGCACCTGAGTGTTATTGTTTAATGAGAAAGCAAATGTGTCTCTCCCACTCATGGTTATAATCTAACAAAGTATGCTTCTTCCCTCATAATTTTGATTTTTTTAATGAACCTTAGTGTGATACAACAGCCTACTCCACCATCATACAGAAAGTGGATTGAATTAAAGCTGAACTGGAAATAGGCTCTGTGGACTTCCTGTATTTCAGTTATGATAGAACCATTATACCTGATGTGCTCCATTCTCGTTGTTTGTACCTTTAACTTTTTCTATCATTTTAGGTATTACAATTACGGACAGTCAGTTGGAGCAGCAGAGATGCAATTGTTTGTGGATGGGCTGAAACAGCATACTGTCCTTTGGAGGGCATATTACAATGAAGGAAATCAATGGTTGAAGGCAGTCATTCAGCTTGGACGCCTTCCATATCCTTTCCAGTTATCACTTGATAAAATCAGTCTGGGTTTTTATGACGGCATCTCAGCAATTGATGATATTGCATTTGAAAATTGTGCCCTTCCACCTCCAGCATTAAGATGTGAAAGTCCTAATCGATTCTGGTGCAGAGACACAAAAGCATGTATTGACAGTTTATTGGTCTGTGATCTTGTGGATGACTGTGGGGATGGATCAGACGAAGACAACTGTAGTAAGTACTTCGCATCATTGCTTACTTCATATCTAACCAAAATTTACTTGACAAATAGTTCATCCCTTGAGCTAAAAAGCAAAGTACTGTTACAGACAGTAATGATTGAACTCAGTAGAGTTAGTGATGCAACAGACTGAAAATTTTTAACTTAAATACATTATGATGCTTTAGAACTGAGAGTAAATCTCATTCAATCTTCTTTATTCGAACAAATCTTTCAATTGTTAGCTCTTGTAAAACACACAAATGCATTACAAGCTTATTTTAAAAGAGATAATTCAGTCTGCCAGTGGTTTTGGGTTAACAAGATGTCCTAGAATACACCGATGGAAATACAGGGGAGGATGTATATGAACTGAGAGGAATGTATAACCTATAACCCATAACCTTTTCTACCTAAAAAATATTAAAATATCTGTACTGGAAGATATTGATCATGCTGGGAGTAATTGTCCCTTGCAAAGAGAGAACTTGTAAGAACTGAGGAAAGCTATGTGTTGTTCACATTTTTGACTTTCACCTTGCCATGATGAAGGGTGCTGTTCATGGTTTTCTCCCCAGAGCATGCTTTCATCAATTTTAAGAACTCAAGAACATTCATGTAAAATAAAATTAACTAGCAGTTGCTTTATCGCATCCTGAGGTAACTAAATTATGCGAGTAACAGTGAATTTTAGTAGCAGGGGACACCTTGCATGCTTGAGGGGATACAAGCCTCCACTGATATTTGCTGAACAGTAACTTAAAACTGATCTGAAGTGAAAAGAAAGTGAAGGCTCTCTAGCCTATCTCAGTTTTCCCACTTGTAAAATGCCCGTCTTCTTTATAACCCGTTTTTAGGGCTATAGCAAGGAAGTACTATATGACTTGCAGTTTTAAATATAAAAACAACAGCTTAATTAAAAAATGACTATTATGTCAGTTAATATTTATGAAGAGCAGATGCAAAAATAAAATGCAAATTCTCCGCCTATGAAACACCTTTTTTTTTTATATTAGAAGTAACTTGTCTAATCAATACATTTTACCTTGGTGTCAAATGATAAAGTGTATTGTGTTATGAATGACTCTTGAATTTAGCTTTCATAAAGCTATCAAACTACTGGGTTTTGAGGATAATAAATATCTAAAATGCAACTCATTTTTAGGACTATTTATTTCATGCCAAAACATATTAGGTCATTTATTGCACAGTCTTCCAAGTCTATAACCTGTTCTTTATTTCATCCAATTAACCTGTTTTAAATCCTTTAATCAGTTAAATTTCAGTTAAAAAACTTTCCACGTTTAAATACAGAAATTGAATAATAAGAATAATAAGTAATACGAATAGTAAAATGTTCTTCACAGTTCTGTTTATTCAATTATGTACAGTTTGCTATATATATATTGAAAGAAATGGTAATTAAGCATAGGTATAAAATAGTAAAATAGCTATATAATATATAAAATAT